>JBAMYA010045387.1:0-36563 GCA_037176975.1 Arrhamphus sclerolepis
TGTGTGTGTGTGTGTGTGTGTGTGTGTGTGTGTGTGTGTGTGTGTGTGTGTGTGTGTGTGTGTGTGGAGGGAGGGGTAGTTTATCAATCTGAACTCAAATAGGGAAGGAGGTATAGTCCTGTTTAAACTTATAAGCTTCTGTCGTCTTTTTTCAAAGCATGTCACAGACATATCACACTGCAGGAAATCGTGTCAACTTGTGATAATAGGTCATAATGTTTCACATTTATACCCCTAAATCCTTTACATCTGCAGTGTATCATGAGTGTAAGACAGCATACTTCTTTACCGCTCTGTTTTCTATGTTACTTATTTGAACACTGAACTGAAATAAATAAAATAACCCAAAAATAACTATTTCTACCAAAGTGCAGCAGTTTACAGGGTAGGGCTGCACGTATCAAGAATCTATCAGATATCAGTATTGTAAAAGACTCCTTTCGACAGCAATTAATGATCAGCAATACGTCTACTGCACTCACAAGTGCAACACATTTATACTCTTCATGTCAATATTTGTAAAATGAGATCAGCCTTCACGACTCTACATGGATCAATCAAACTTTGTCATACTACTTGTGCAAGACAAAGAATAAAAACACGAGCAACAGAAACAAAAACCATCAAAACACATTAAACATAGTCATGCACATAAATACGACAACACACACTTCCACACATATGCCAATAATATCAATAATAAGAGCAGGAACAGAGTAACAGTCATCTTTAGTCTGTGAGGAAACACCGAAGAATGACAGTTAAAACACATCAATATTGCAAAAGACTCCTTGGACAGTAATTAATGATCAGCATTATGTCGCTTATATTTACAAGTGCTAGTTCACTCTCTGAATTTTAATAAAATATTTGTGCAGAGAGATGGGTCTACACTACTCTAGATGATTGCCCCCACTTTAGATGCAAGTGCTGAAGATAGTTACATAAATAGTTGGGTGTTATGATGACAAAAAAGAAAGAGAAATAAATAAATAAATGAATAAGTACATAGATAAATAAATCCAGGCTGTAAAGCGCTCATATTCAAACACAAAACGCTGTTCTTCTGCTGTAGTATGTTCCTTCTGCTAGTTTCTTAAGCCAAGCATATAGACATGTTTTTTTTGTTGTTCTTTTGTAAATGCACAACAGTGTGGAGGTCTTAGGAAATCACGTATCACTGAAGATACATCAGGCATTATATTGACACATTTTAATATTTGCTGATCCAATGATCTCACAGCCTGCTGCTCAACACAAAACTTGACTATTTTGTTGCCATTTCCTCCGTTGGGTTTTTATTGAGACAGAACTGAGTTTATGGTCGATATTCTCAAAAACAAGAGAAGACAGATGACAAGAAAAAAAATAAAACAATAAGAAACGCAATAAGCCAAAGCTGAAAGTTAAAGACACAAAAGAGAGTAATAAAGATGAGACGCTAAAATACAGAGACAAAAAAAAAAGAGTGAAAAAGAAGAAAAATGTGCTATAGAAAAACAGCATGACAGAGTGTGGTTTGTGCCAGGAAAACAGCGATGCAGACACAGAAGAAAGGGAAGATTGCCAATTTGGCTTTCACCATAATCGTTCCCACTAAGCTTGTCCTACAGCAGAGTGGGAGGAGCAGTCTCCCTCCGGTTGCATTGCACTCATTTTTTTTTTCCTCTGCACTCTTAGCCCGGGTCATTGGTGTTTTGGTGCACATCCACCCAACAATCGCTCACACCCCACCAACGAGCTGCTGTAACTATTCTGAGGCTGCTGGCGTGGTGGTGCATATCAACAACACCACCGATCAATGGCGGCCAAACCCCCACAGAGTAACAAGGGTGTGCATCTATTTCTGTATATACAGGTGGGAGTTTACCGCATGGTAGACCACGGCGAAATTCAAAAATGAAGAAATTTTCACAGAATAACAAGAATAATGTGTTTATAAGGACATTATTTTAATATTGATAGCTTTTTGTTGGTTTTTATTTCAATAGCATCTCACCCTGTCATGTGCTACAACAGCATCAAAACAAAACTACAGCACGCTGAGGAAGCTGGCGCTTGATTAAGTGTTTAAAGCTGCACCAGTCAATACTTTAACACTGGCAGTTGATCCGAAGACTGCAACGTGAAAGGTGTTGCTCTAGTAATGAGCCCATTGAGAATTATCATTAAATCATTCAGAACTAAAATGCAAAACACCCAAAGTGGCATGTGCAGGTTTTAAGTGCAGCTAAACCTGAAAATAAAAAGGTCACTGTGCAAATGGCTTAGGCTGTAGCTTTCTCATTTACTTGCTGGTGTGTACAGCATCACTTGCCAGGAAAAAAAAAAGCAGAGCCAAATGAAGAACTGTATATATTATAAACAGTAGTTGTTGTTTCACTTCAGCCTCTCAAAGCACAACACCGACTGGATGACTTTCCAGAGCTGCTTGTCCAGAGGTGGTATTTATATCTGGTAAAGAAGTTACCAACGGGGCTCCAATGCTTTTATCTTTGCAGGTAGAAGAGAGCAACATATCCACATAATTTGCCTCTGGGCAAAGCAGCCAACCACATTTTTTTAGTTGAAAACATGGTCTTGAATGCGACTGATGTTAAATGCCACATTTGATATGTTTGCCAATATATAGGTGACAGGAATGGGAAAAAAAATCCTATTCAGTCTGTGTCCATCAAAGTAGTTGAACAATCCCACTAAATTCCCTAAGGTATTTCATTTTATTTTTTTTATTGACTTGACGGTGATGAAGTGATTAACGCAACCACATATAGACAACTGCTTGTGTCCCACAGTTTCCCTTTTGTATCCTTTGTACCCTCGTTCTATTCTTTTATTCTCCATCTCTATTTAAAAAATGAGCAGATATGTAAGCCATGTTTAAATCTTCTGACATGCAAAAGACAATACAGTAACTTTTAGACACTTTTAGATACTGCCCGCGTTTTCCGACTTGCTGCAATCGCTCTTACATTGTCTGTTTTCGCCCAAACGCATGCATCGTCATTCAAAGAACATGTAATGATGATCCTATCTTACTGGGCGTTTGTTTAAAGTGTCATGGCAAAGAAAATTGTCATTTCATCAACTTTCCAAAGGGTGTGCCTCAGGGATCGGTGCTTGGACCACTTCTTTTTGCCATACACACAACCTCTCTGGGTCACGTTATTCAACCACACAACTTTGCATATCACTGCTATGTAGATTATACACAACTCTACCCGTCATTCCCAACTGATCACCACACAATCTCTACATGTATTTCAGCTCTGACCTCTCTGACCCATCTGCCTGGATGAAAGAACACCACTTTCAACTTAACCAGACAAAGACATGTTGGTTATCCATGCCCACCATTCAATCAACCACAATATACACAAACATTCCCTCTTCTGCTGCCGCTCCTATGAAGGCTACTAAGAACCTGGGTGTCATGGTGGATGATCCGTTATTCTTCTCTGACCATGTTGCTTTGATTTCCTGGTCATGTCACTTTGCACTCTACAACACACAGAAAATAAGACCATACCTGACTCAGCATGCAACGCAACTCCTGGTACAGACTGTGGCGATATCCTGCCTCGATTACTGCAATGCCCTCATAACTGGCCTTCCAGCTTGCACAGCGGCGCATCTGGTCTTTGATCAACCCAGAAGGGACCATGTCACACCTCTACTCAGCCAAGCTACACTGGTTACCTATAAGTTGCTGACAATCGCCTGCAAGGTGCTCTCGGGGTCCTCACCTGCTTATATGACCTCAGTAGTAAAGGTGTATGCCCCTTTTCATACTTTGTGCTCATCACAAGAACATTGATTAACCTTGTCCTCTCTTCAGACAAGGAAAGCTCGGGTAGAGACTCCCATATGGTTCCTCAAAGGTGGGGCAAGCTACGAGTAGCTACAAGAGCCGAATCATCCCTCTCTACCTTCAAGAAGCTCTTGAAAACCCTGTTCTTCCAAAAGTACCTTCTGTCATAAGCTGCGTTGTTTCTTTAACTTCCTCACCTGCACTTGTATGCTGCACTCACCTGAATGCTGATTTAACTGCACTTGTTGTAATTTACCATGTTACTGCGGCTTGATTGTATTGCTCCGTTGTAATTCCTTTTGGATTAATGTAATATGATGGAATGATGCATAACTATTTCATTCTATTAAATACCCTTCACGTCTAAAGAAAATGGTGATATACAGTATATGTGAGGAAGGCCAGTAGATAATTTGCTTGAGACGCAAATGGCACCTGCACATCAGTCACACTCAGGTTACAGAAGATGGTGCCACAGGACCAAGGAGATGAGAACCAGAAGGACGAGAACAATGTGAATCATTTACAGCTGTTCACACCTCTGCAATTCCTAATCAAAAGAGTTCAAGGATGAGAAATCACAAAAACTGCAGAGAGATGAAAACAGTCATTTTCAAAACTACATTCCTGACTGCTTGTACATAATAGCACTATGCAAACAAATGTGCAATCAAAATTAATCAATGGTGGCATACTGCAAACCAGTGACGGCTGCAGTGCACGTTGCACTAGATACTGTAAACATAACTGTATTCAGTTAATAAAACCGTCAATAATACATGTCTTCTTTATCTTTACTTAAATCAGCAAGTTGCTGGAGCATGACCACCAGCTACTGAGGAGGAGTGTGAAACCACATGTATCGTTGTGGACAGTCGACTCAAATTAAAGTATGAAGAGAGATACGTGCAAGTCCATAATACACTAATCGTTTTAAACACAGAAGCCATGTGAACTGAACTCTGGTCAGCTTCATGTCCAAAGTGAAAAAGGGGCAAATGGAACATAATTAGCAGCTGCAGACTCAGGCGTTCCCATCAAGAGCTGATGCACATCAAAGCAAAAGATAAACCAAGAGTCAGTGTTAGACAAAAATAATAATAATTTTAAAAAAAATTAAAAACATCTCACTTTATCAAAAACATATGTCGCTAGCTAAGGCATCACCATTAACAAATCTGAAGAGAGTCTCAAGCCAGCAGGATTAAAATTTGGCTTTCATTTTTATCACAGTAAGACATCAGTCTCCTTTGATATTTGCTGCAAAATTAACATTTCGTAATGCAAAATTTATACTTGTAATTCAAAAGACTTTGAAGTAAAAAGAGAGAGCAAAATAAGAAGGAAACCTCAAGCGAGTAAAATAAGGAAAGATGTGATATGATGAATAGATTATAAGTGGAGTCAGGAGAGGGAAGGAAATGAGAGGATGTGAATGACAGCGTGAGAGGTGAAACACGATGAGAGGAAGAGGGAGGAGAGTGACTGGTAAAATTCAGAGGGGAGGGGGAGCAGATGTGCTGAATGGGAAATAAAGGAGAGGAGGGCAACGACAGAGAGGGAAGGTGAAGAATATAAAGAGGAGGATGGGTGGGAAAGATGCACAGAGAAAAGAAGAGAAAAACAGAAGGGAGGAAGGTGAGGATCAGGCATGGTGAGAGAGAGAAAGAGGAAGAGTGACATTAAGCAGAGCGCTGAGGTGATGGATGGCATATAAAACAGAAAAAGGAATAAAGATGACTGGGGAGGGGTGAAATGAAAAAATGACAAGGGGAGGAGAAGGTGAGTCAGAAAAGAGCCTGCAGCCTGACAGTAATTTGCGTTGTGCATTGCTGCCCGTTTATGGTAATGGAATGTGTGAACGCAGCTACTGTGGTAACCTGCACTGATCTGAGATCAGACCACTGCAGACGGCAGACAAAAAAAACCAAAAAACCTCACAGTTCACACACATGACAAGTCCACGGCATCGGACAAAAGAGACACGGCCGTGGTCAAACCAAGGACTGTGAGATGAACTAATAAGCAAACAAGCTCACATGGTGAAATGAAGGACATGAAACAAATGCAGGCTCACTGATGTGAGGATCAGGATGAGTGAGCTGCAATAGAAAACTCATGACTTTGTCTAATAATGAACATCAAACGTGACATCAAAAAGTGCAAGCAAATGCAAGACCTTTGAGCTTCTTTTTTCTGTCCAAAAGGTGGTGTATCCTGAAAACGAGCAGCCTGAGCGAGCTGCTGCTTCACACAGCACTATTTGAAACTGGATTACCTTTTTTAAGGCTTCACATAAAATAGCTCAAATATTTTTTCCTCTCAATGGGAGACTAACAGCTCATACACTTACGTTCATAGCCGGTAAACTATACTCTCAGAGGGGAAAAGGCTGTCAACGTAAAAACCTAAATATAGAACATCGGTGATGCACCAACCAGGAAGCTTTTCAAATCTCTGGTGAGCAAATTAGCTCCTGTCAGCAGAGACAGAGGCGACCCACTTTCACACGTATACACAGACATGCAAACATTAGGAGAAAAAAAATACACCCATGCAGAATGGAAATATTGTTTGTTTAATGATTAATAAATTAATAAATCCGACTCCATCCTATGCGTGGGCATTTATGTGCTCCAGTGTCCCTCTGCGTGTTTTGATGACAGACTTGATTAATCAAACTTCACATTAATCAAAACTGACTTGTGGCTCTGCTTCAATTTCACCACTGGTGTGAACTTTTTTTTTTTTATAACACACACACACATCTTTTATTGGATTAGATATCAGCAGCCGTCTGTCCCATTTTAGTTTAATTCTTTCCCACTCGCTCGCTCCACAGTGGGCGCCACGTCTCTCGACCTGCAGTGTCGCTTTCAGCCAGATGTTGTAGCTCTTTTGTGTGATTCTTGCATTAAACAGATGGAAGTTGAAATTATTTTGATCCGTTACATTTTGAAATGCCTGTCAAACTATTTCTTAGACAGGAAGAACTGGTTTGTCACCTGATGGCTTAAAAAAAAAAAAATTATACATACATATACATATATATATATATATATATATATACATACACACATACATACATACATACATATATATATTAGTGTGTCAAAATGAGAAAATTAACGCCTGTGCCTCCATGACTCCAGAGTATTACGTTGTTGATAACAGACTGATTAAAGCTCATAATTAATCCATCTGTGGACATTTATTAGAAAATTATACCCTCTCTCGCTGCGTGTCCATGTGTGACACCACGCAGATAACATCAGGGGTGGGTGGGCTGACACAAATGTGTGACAATTATTGAATGACAATATTTCTACCAGTTAACTTGAGACAAAAAAAAAAGAACAGACAAAAAGGAAGAAGTGAAGGCAAAACTGATGTCAAAGCTGTGGTGAGCTTCAGCACCAACGGTTTAAACTGGACACATAGTAGGCGCAGCAGCAATAAGTCAGAGCATATCATGACATGATGTTGAAATTTGAAAACAAAGTTGTTTGGCCCATCTACTACCTACTCTACTACTCCAAGTGTCCTAAAGGCAGGGTAAGGGATTTCCAGATATTGATATTTGGAACAAAACAACCAAAACTGGGAGAGCTACAGACATTTTATAGAAATGCATAATCCCAGGATCCCCTCAGTGTTTGCTGTTGAGTTGTTCAGTGACTCAGGGAGGCACGTCACCATCTCTCATCAGGTATCATTTTCCAGGAAAATTAACTGCAATTCTGCTAAAATTTCCTCTATCGCCAGGTGTGAAACATTATCGGCAGGATAGAGATGCACCTTTTATTAACCAGCCCCTCCTTATGCAGATTACTGTTACAGGATTTGATATTTAATGCCCGTTTTTAAACAAAAAAGGCAGTATTCACAGTTACTTACTACATGGTGAGTCAGAAGTTGGATCACGTCTGCCAATCATCCACACATCTGTACACACATCCAGTGATGACACCCACTATGTATATAAGCAAACAAAGTCAGACAGCAATGTTCAAACAGAAGCTGAGAAACAACTGCAAACGCCCCCCGGCTCAAAGGAAACAGGGCGAAAAAAAAGATGAGAGTTGAGAAACAAGATGGGAAAAGACTTTTTTTATAAGAAGCTTTTATCTGTTACGTGTACAAAGAAACTGCAACTGGAGAGCTGTCAAGAGGCTGCGACTGAGTGGTTCCAGCAGACAGAGTGACTGACTGTGTAACGTGGCTATGCAGCGATTATTTCATGTGTGGCAATGAAATAACTGTGCTGAAGAGGGGATCATTGGAGAAGGTAAATGCACAAGGATGATCACTTTCCATCAGCCTTTCTAAATCTCTGAGAAGTCACACTGAGAATTAAACATGAGAGCAAAAGTGAAGGAGAGCCAGAATACAGTGAGGAGGAGCTGAGGGAGGGGGTTTGGTGTTAGGACCCTCACGCTTCTCTCTCCGACATGTTGCTATCCTCCGGTCCTTGCTCACTCTGTCATTCCACGAAGAAAGGGGCCAGTGAACTGACACTCTACAGAGAAGGTGGGAGTTGCCACTGCATACTAAGCCCAGCATCCCACTGAGAGGAGGGGGGGGGGCCAAGAATAGCAGCAACAGGATGACGGTTTAACCAGACCGGTCGAGCGAAAAACAGAGTAAACCCAGAGCTCTGAAGTGCTTCAAGTTACAGCGAGCAAACGATTCTCCCCGTGTCCCTGCCTGCATCCAGACCCGCAGATGCTAATTGTCATTTAACCCATCATGCCAGCTGCATATTTTTCTTCTAACAAGCAATTACACAACGTTCCCTATCATCTCAAACCAGATGAGCTGTTGTTGGAGTGCACGTTACGTTCGGTGCTGAGTGCTTTCTATACAACCATCAATTTGATGCATTTTAATTTCAGAAGGAAATTAATATTGTAATGGAAATAGTTGAGAAAAGCTACCATGTTTTATATTTTTACCATTATTGTACTTTGTAAGATAGCTCCTTTCTATCAGGCATATATTGTTGTTGTTGGTGTTGTTGTTATAATAATATGTATTGAAGCAGCTGGTATCAAATATAATGGTTCTGATTAGTGAATAGCTGGGGCAAAAGAGGTAGGAAATACAGCATAAAATAATGAAAATTACTTTTTGTCTGTGTGTCTGTCATACACTTTTCATTTAGAAACTTTGTCAATGTAGAACAAGAACTTGTACCAAAATGTTTGGGAAAACAAACTTAATCCAACATTTAAAAGAGTATCGCCCTTGTGAGCATGCCCTTGGAGGCCAACAAAGGCTGAGCAGTGCAGATCATTTTAACCCACGGAAAGAAAATCCAAATCAGGATAGATGTTTAAGACAGATTGAGGTGGTTTTGGCACATAAAGAGCAGGGATAGAGAAGAAAGATGTTGTTGCAAAATGCCAAAGATGGGGTAAGATGGAAACAGGCAACCCCTGAAGGGAAAAGAAGCTGAATTATTATGTGAAATGTCTTAGTAACCTAAGGTAACCATTTAGCTATTCGGGTGGTTGATTATGGTTCAAATGTGCCAAAAAACAAACAAAAAAACAAAACAAAACAAAACTGTAAGAAGCATCTCCATACTCAGTAATGACCTCATCATCTTTATTCTTCTTTGAATTATCCAAAGCCAACCTAAGTGAAACAATTACAGAGCAGAATCCAGAAGTATTATGGCCTTAAATGCGCCTTATTCCATTAACATCAAGTCACATAATGAAGTTTGTCATTATTTCCCATCATGAAATGATTCCTGGTGGTATGGTATTAAATCTACTCCTTATATAAAACTTGCATGAGGTAATTAACCTCCCTTTTCCTTCAGTCAGCTACAGAGAGTCCTGCAGTGACAAACAAAAGAAGAAAAAACTGTATTAGAGGCCATTTCTCTGCAGCCAAATCAGAAAGCTCAACATCATGTACTTTATTTTCTTAGATGCAATCCTTAAGTGTGATTGTTGAATTCTGTTAGGGAAGTAAAGATGGTAAAAGCATTCATTGCGATGCTTCAAGCAAGTAACTTGAGTTATTCTGGAAAAAAAAAAGCAAAAGAAAAACACTAATGCTGGAAGATCATAGCTGAACCCACTCCTCTGTTCATCCCGACGTTGGTTTCCAGTCCATCCTTCCACATGGTAACGTCATCCGTTGCCATGGTCTCATTTTCCTCTGCTAGACCAGATGATCATCCGCTCAACATCACCACCAGAGCCAATCCACATAATTCAATCCACCCTGTTAAGTGGCTCACCAAAATTAAATCACAGATGATGCTGAATTTCCAAAACCGAACTGTGATAAATCAGATATATCCATGCAACTACAACCTCAAGTAAATCTTCTCATCAGTGTATGTTTTGGGGTATTTTTCCTTTGTTGCATGAAACATCTGTCTACCCTGAGAGCAAAAATTAAAAGTAAAATATATAATTTTGCTGTTAGCATGGGAAATCAAATAGACGCATGGCTCACTTGGAAATATTTGTGTACCAGTATGGGCAGCAGTCCTTGAGACTTGCATATTTGTTGGATCAACTGGGATTTCTCTCCACAGATTAAAGAGATTTCAATGTCAAACAAGATCTCTCTTGTAATCTCACTTAATTCTGAACAAAATATGTGAACAGTGTTTATGAACGTGTGATGAAAGAAAATGAAAGTGTGGGCCCTGATTGAATCATTTTTTTCTTGAAACTCTCTCTTTTGGAGAGATGTGGTGATTCATTTCCAGTGCTGAAATCATCAGTCACTTACTCTGGATGTTTATTGATTTAGTTCATCTAAGAACAATTCTCTCTTTTTTTCTCTGGCATCCTTTCCCTTGTTCCATCCTCTGTGCCTTTTGGGTGGTTTCATGCCATTGATGACAGGAAGGGATGAGTGATGTTCCAAAGCATCCCATTAGCATGCTCCCCTTCACTTCCAGACATATTAAACTTTTCAGTCACTTTGTGCATTAGGTGCCATAAACCCTGAGGCTTCTAGCTTAAACACCCACAGAGCCAACAGAAAGCAAGCAGGGGAAAGGGAGGAGACACACATGAAAGAGCAGCTCGTCCTTTACTCCTCATCCTGCCAGTTAGCCGGGCAGTCGGTCTGCCACTCTTCAGGACGTTATCATGGTCAGAGCGTTTCACTTCCATCCTCAGATGCATCCCCGGGGATTAAGAAATCCTCCTCTCATTTAAAAAAAAAAAAAAAAAGAGAGAGAGAGAGAGAGAAAAAAGCTCAGCACCTGGAAATTGACTCTGGGATGAGGGTGCTGCTGGGTCAGAGACTCCAGCACATAAGTCATTTCATATTTTCTGACACAAACATCTTATTTAATGGCATTTTTCTGAGGTAAGCACAATCACCACAGGAGGTAGGCTCCGAGAAATTCACTCTCTCTCCCTGATGGAGTGCAAATGGCCATTTATACTACAGAAAATGCTGCATTCGACTCGTGCCCTGTTGATGACTATAACAAACAAAGGCAAATGTGCAGGTGGACGAGACACGACTGTTCATGTGCATCTTTGAAGCTCACAAACGAAATACATTACATACATTAAAAGAACAATTTTGTTCATTCGAGTTAGCATAGTTGTTCTTATTTTAGTGATTTCAGCAACAGATGGTTCATTATGGATTGTAGTTTTGGATGACAGCCCAGCTCTGATGTTTCCTACAGTCTTACTGAAATAACGAAAATACATTTCAGATGGAAGAAAGACTCTGATTTTATAATTTGTTTTAAATCCTAGAAGGTTTATAAGTCAGAAACTCCATAGAGATATACTGCAGATCTCATTGTGGTTAAGCAAGTTTTTTGTTTGTTTGTTGTTAGTTCGTTTTTTAGTCCTGCAAAAGGACTGACATACACTAATAGAAGAATATTAACGTAGGGTGGTTCTGGGTACTGTGTGCTGTAGGGCAAAAAAAATAAAAATACTTTGTTGGACTTCAATAAATAAGAAAAATGCTTAAAAGTCTGCAAGCTTTTGCAGAAAGTTACCTTTATGGACTCATCTTTGACTCGTATTTGACCTTTTACGACTGTGATATAAAAATAATATTGAACCGATAAGAAAAAGCTCCTGTGGGAAAAGTTTCAAATGCCAGCATTTTACCTTTTATTTCATGATAACACTTTGTGAACCTTTGACAGACACACGGTCTACCCTCAAGTCCTGATGTTGGGGTGTCTGTGGTGCTTGATGTGGTGCTGTGGTGCTTGGTCCCCCCCGCAGCCTGAGCAGGATAAGCCGTTTATAAAAAATAAAAAAAAAGGATAGTTGGATATTCGAATTTCAAAGCAGCAAGCAGATTAGCAGATTATTTCCATAATTGCCTTGCTCATAACAACACCATTACTCTTCTCTTAGACAGCTACATTATCCTACGTTGGGCTTTCAATTTCATTTGTAAACCATATCTTAAGATTTAGACATTATTAAGTTTAGACCATTTAGAGATTCTTCTCTTTCTATTATAAGCAGGCTGCTATACTAATAGAAGCTATTACATAATGAATTTCCAGTAGGCGACAACATTTAGCTGGTAACAGTCACTTCATATTTAATCAGAGTATTCCTTGTCATTTTAAATGGAAGGAAGCCTGTGAAAAATCATCTTCTCAAATGTTTTCTCCCCAGAGTGGCGTAAAAGGGTAACCACAGTTCACAGGTCTGGTGCTGTGATGGTTGGCAACTGCAAATGGTCTTTTGATGAGCCACTGAGGAGAAGAAAGCAGAATATAAAATCTCCAGAAAACACACCATTCCATTTTCCTATGGAAGACAAACGGAAATAAAATCCAGTTAATGATGCATTTTTAATTACAGATTAATATCTGCATCATTTTCTATGCATCTCCAATCTTTTTTAATTTCCTAAAGTGCATTAAGTGTATTAACTTCTTGCCCTCCCAAAAATCAGATGCATGAACTCAACTTTTTATCCCATTTTCAAATCTGACCTTTACCATCAGACAGCCCTCTGAACATGTGTCCCAAATGATAAACAGCCCACGTCTTCAAAATGACCTCACTCCCATGGCATGAAACTGAGGCTCATTCAACAAATCCTGAACTAATAAGAAACACTGAACACAGAAAAAAAAAAAACACAATAAAAGCAGAGTTTACTTCTGTTAACATTAGTTCAGCGATGTCGGAGCATCACACTTGCAGTGAACCCTACAACGCTGCCAATGACGTGTGGTTGACAGATGTTCGGCAAGCAGCTATTTACAAGCAGCCTTGTTAATCTCCTTTGCACTTTCATTTGGTCTGATCGAGAACGACTTGGACTGAATAGTTTTAAACAAAAAGAAATTAAATAAAATAAGGCACTAAAGATACTTCTGGCTGACTGACAGGTAAATGTTCCCATCAAAAGCAGCAGGGAAGAGAAATAATGAAATGAGCTACGAGAAGAAAGCCCTTGGGGGCTGTAGAAAAGCACAAGGCAATATCTCAAATCATTTGACAATGATATACTATTAAAAAAGAAAATAGAAAAAGTCTGCTTTTGAATAGGCTGGTGTAATTCTATCAATGAAATGAAAATGTTCATTGGCAGTTTCCAAATGACTGGATTGTCTGATTCCATCCGGAATACCGAACGCTTGAAAGCCGAAAGAACTTCAACCTTTTGTATGAGAGAAAACTCAGTTTTGGATTCACAGGAGAAAACCGCTCGGTGAATGGTGTGAAGCCTGAGGTGACCCCTAATTTTAGATTTAGAGGTAGAAGACTCCTGAGTAAAGGAAGTTTGTTGTTTTGTTTTCTCCCCATTTTTATAGCCATGTCAAAATAGAGACGGAAAATGAGGAAGACGAGGTTTGTTCTGTGCTCTCTCACATTTAATCCCTCAGTCAACACCTAAAATGGTGAGGGATGTGTAAGCAATTAATCAGTTTTAGCAGCAAAGCATCAGGATGGGTGGGGGGTGGGGGTGGATGTGAGGTGACTTATTGGTTATTTATGGGAACATTAGGACAGAGTGAATCACCATCCATCTGGGAAAATGACATTGTGAATTTGAATGGAGAACACAAGGCTGGAGTCTTCCATTAGACATATTAAATTTGAGGTTTAGCAGTAGCTAATGTAGCCTTGAGCCAATCACCTGAAGAGCCAATCAGAGAGGTCTCTCTGGTAAGCTCCCTTCAGCCGCAACCGTGCCTCCAGCTTTGCTCCGTTCTCAAACCTGCCTGGAAATGTCACACCCTTCTTCACTTTTGTTTTGCTTCCACATATTTTGTAAGCTGCAGTAATCTATCATCTTAAAAACCAAGGCTGAATCGGTTCAGCATAAGAAGTGCAATGCAAAAATATTAATATAACTCACTGTAAGATGCATGATATCAAGAAGCACAAGTGAACTCAACAAGATCACGTTTATTTCATCTGCATGATAACAGAACAAAACCCACACTGCTCTTGTTTCTCATGACTAATCCACTAATCTGTTTGATAAGATCATAATTAACTCTGATTTATGGTTTCTTGAGTATATGGAGTCATCTTTTTCTTCATCTTTATTTAACAAGTTTGACAGCAAAGTAAGAGTGGAAGACCTTTTGTTTATTTGATATGATATCCTATTTCAGTGAAATGCCTCCAAAATGTCATATTTTAGAGTTACAGTATACAACAGCTCCATTTTCAACCATATTTCTTCACAGCGTCTGGTTTTATGGAGTCCAGTCCAACTAAATTTGACTCCACCCCCTTTTCTGCGGCATGATTTATAGATGGATGGAGAGGAAGATGGAGAGAGGCTGGTAGCTGATTCTGTGATGTCACAACACTCGGTAAATGTCATCAGCTTACTGAACGGTAAATTTACAGATGTAGACTGCGCAATTCAAAGTGAAAGGATTATCTTATACTGGAGTTAATCGTAATTTCAATAACCAAAATAAATGGTACCAACACGGGGGTATATATTAAAATTCTGGGGGAGACATATGCTTCAATCATGGCACTGTTTTTTGTTTTTGTTTCCCCTGGGAGGTTTGTGGTTATTTCAGCAGAAAAATGCCAGACCTCATTCTGCACGACTTACAACATTGTAGCTTCATAGACGCAGACTGTGTGTGCTTGACTGGGCTGCCTGCAGTCCTGATCTGTTTTCCACTGAAAATGTGTGAAGCATCATGAAGGAGAGAATCAGACAACAAGCACAGACTACTGAGCAGCTAAAATATTATTTTTCAACACCAACGGGCACCAATTCCTCTCTCAAAAACTGCAACAATTTGTATCCTTAGCTCGCAAATGATTTAAAAAAAATTAATTAAAAAGGAAGGATGCAGTAAAATGACAAACATGCCTCTCTTTATTTATTTCTTTTTAGTGTGTTGGCTTCAAATTCTAAATTAGTGAAGACGCTGAGAATCATGTCGGTTAGATTTTTCTGTGAAATTGAGGTTCACGAGAATAAATAGCGTACAGCTTTGCTGCATTTTACATAATGTCTGAACATTCTTTGTAAAAGGGCACAGTTCTCCTCATCCAGAGTATTCTGCTCAACACTCCTGCTGCGTCTCTCAGTGGGGTCAGAGGGATTGTACATGTATCACTGCAGCCGTCTCTCTCTCCTGTCTCAGACAGGATCCTGAGAAACAGCTGCAGTTCTGCTGCGAGTTTCCACCTTTCAGCTAAATGCCCTGTGCACTGCTGCCTACAACCTCGCTGGCAGAGCAGCATGCGAACACGAAGCACACCCACTCCTGAGGAAGGAAGCGGTGACGATGCTCCCTCAGTGAGAAGCACAGAGAGGGCTCGTCTCAGGTGTTTTAATGAGAGAATACCCTAAAAAGATTCAACCAAATACTTCTGGAGTGATTTCAGTGCAGTTCCTGTGCAGCATCAAGCCTGGCTTTCTGAAGGGAAAAAAAAAGGGTCCCAAAGCTTTTGTGGATTGGAGCTTTTTGGCTGCAACACCGTGATGGATTCATCTGCAGAAGTTGGGTCAGCAGCACAAATTTGCACCACAGGTCTGATGCTGTTCTGTTTCCATCATGCTGGTGTTTGCAAAGGACGTGTCAAAGTCTCTAACGAAGGCTGACAGGAACTCGTGTCCCACTGTTAATCTAAAACGTGGACCGTTTCCTGTCAGCCATCTACCTGACAGAAACAGAAGATAGAAGATTGTGCCAGGAAATCTCTCTGCAAATATCCCCTCCAGGAAATCCTTTCATTTACAGCCAGGTTTTAAAATAATACCATTGGAAAAATGACCAAAAAAAAAAAGATCTAATTACACACGGCATGCACTGCAAAGTGAATGTGAGCAAAAATGCAGTAGTAAGTGGACTGTCACTGAGGTGGCAGTGCTATTTCCTTGTGATGTGGGTGTGACTCACATTGAAATGTGTTACTGTGTGAACACAAGACAGGAAAACTGGGTAAGAAGAGATGTTTGCTGGTAATATGCAAAAAGACAAATGCTGCTGTGTAACAGGATTCCGTTGATGAAGACATAAACAAATACATGCATACAAAAGGTGACTTAGATGATTCAGACTTAAATTTTGAAGCCTCAAAAGGAGAAAAGAGTTAGAGTGAAATATTCCACATATGAATCATGTTTCTTAATTTCAGAACTGATTCATAAAATGAGGAAGATTGATACGGCTTGTGTTTGTTTGTTTGTTTATCTGCTGTGCGTCTCTTCAGGCTACCAGGCTGAGAGCGTTTTAATGATTTTAAGAAGCACGATCTGAAGACGTTGGTCGCTCCAAGTTTTGTTTAAGTTTGGATTTAGAGTCAGCGATCAATATTAAGCAGCAATTAATTCAGCAGGAAGTTAATGGAAAAGTTTGAGCACGAGCATTCTGGTGGAAAATGGAGCCAGACATGACAGCATATGACACACATACACAAACTCTATTATATAGATATTGTATTATACTGTAATGTGTTTTGTACATCTTCTCTGTCCTTCATCCTCATTGCCTGTCTCCTCATTTCCTCCTTACCCAGCTTGCCATCAGCAGGAGGATCCTGTTCAAGGTTTCTTCCCAAGAGGAAGTTTTTTTCTTGCCATTGATGGTGTTTCCATGTGCTCAGGGCCATGCTCTGGGTTTCTAAAGCATCTAGACAACTTTGTTGTAAATAGGCACTGTATAAATAAATTGTCGTGAGGTCTCTACCAGCTCTTTATACAAAGTAGTACTCTGTTTTCCAGCGTTCGTCTGCTTTGCTTGGCAACAGTCGACTAAATGCAGAAATTAATAATTATTTCCACTTAATGTTGAAGGGGATCATGACCCCGACAATCAGAATCTTATCATTCTGAGTGATACATGAAAAATTCTCTGCACTCTCATGGCTGGCTCACCGCTGACCTCCACCGTTAATCTACCCATCTCCAGGCTGCAGAGGGCTAGACGGTTATTTATGGACAGAGAAGCAGACATAAATCAATACACTGAATTTTTCCCCACAATTCCATTTGCATTACTTTCGCATGGTGTTGAGTTTCTCCATTCTGCTCTCAACTTTCCCTGCTTTGTTTCACTGAGTGGTTCCAGCAAACATCAACTGGGAGTGATAGTTGAAACCATGGAGAGTTTTTGTATTTTTTTCCCCCCAAAATCAAATAAAACAAAATTAAAACATAATTTCTAAGAAATACTAATATTGTGAAGGGACTTCTGTTATGGCAACACATCTTCACGCTGTCGTAATTTCAGCCCATGAAATGTTTAATTGAAATCATCATAAATATGCATTCAGGCTGTAACCGACAGGATACCTCCATCACATTGTAACTGGAGCAGTTTATGTAGATTAAATAAAAAGATTTGAGAAAGTGAGTTCAAAGAAAGCCCAAATTAGTGCTCAGACAAGGATGGTCAAAGTTGCACCTAATAACTTCTACATTATAGTAAGTATGTGCTGAATTAGGGTCCAGGTATAGTACGGTCACATTTCAAAAACGAAGGCCTGAGCACTCCAACAACGGCAGGAAATTGACTTTTTATTCTCATGGGCCTCTGACATCAGCACTTTCCCACAATGAAAACAGTCTCACTTTCCATCTGATCACCTGGATTCACAGCAGCATAGGAGCAGTTCTCAAACCAGCAAAAGGACAGTAAAAGAGTGATGAATTATCTTAAGTGGCTGCATAATGTTTGGTGTCATCATAGTTCACAGTTTCAAGGATCACAACAGCAAAACTAACAGAGATAAAGAGCGACACCTCAGTTAACTGAATTAATACCTCCAAAAACTATTGAACCACAAATTAACTTTCAAAACTAGGAAATCTGTTGAATGGATTTATAATTTATCCCACTTACACGTGTAATTGTGAAAACTAAAAACAATGTACCACAAAAACCAGAGCAATCTTGATTTAATTTTCTTTCGCTGAGAAGATATTCAAAGAATAAGCACAACATAACCTTGGCATACCTGGTAGCATGAAATAGTAATGACAACAATTAGTTTTAGTCATCTCCTTGTTGCATGGGGAACCTCGTTCTATAATGGAAGAAAAAATTAAGACATAAATTTCTCTCAAATTAATTCAAATTCTCAGACAAAGAGGTGTTAATATCCCTGAAAGAGAAACACAGGAAAAGGAGAGGAAAAGGAAACGTCAGTCATATTTGACGACAGAAGTAAAATACATTGACTCATCATTAACCTTTATGAAAAAGAATGGATGCTGAAAAAGTAAAATAACAGAAAATGGACACAAGATAACAACATTCAAGTTATGACATTGGTTGCTTTGATCATTCTGTTATGGTATTTGATTGTAATAAATCTATTTCATTTTATTTCCCCTACTCCAACAGCTTATTCAAAAATAGCATGGATTAAAAGCATAAGTGCTCCCGGGGTTGAGGGGGTGGTCTGCTGAGCACGAGCAACTCGACTGCATCCTAACATCTTTACTGGCCAACACTCATGAGCATTTGCATATCTTAAACCGCCATTGTCGTTTCACCGCCACTTAACAATGATGCAAGAACTGGATGTTATTTCAGCCAGTTCTGGTAACTGTAGCAAGCACTGCTGAAGCAAGGATGTCCCCTTAACCCTCTTTCCTCTCTGTTGGAAAAATCCCTGCCAGAGGCTCCATAATGATGCCAAGGGAGCAAGCAAATGTTACCGCGCTTATTAGTCGCCCACATGGGTACAACAGGAAATGTCACAAAGTGACACTGCAGCATGATCCACAGCTGCACTCCCACGTGGACAGTAAAAGCAATTTACATTTTGTCACCAGCGAACTATATCTGGAGAAGAAACGTCGACTGAAAAAAAAGGAAAGGAGGGAGGGCCTCGACTCCCGGTGGTCTGTGAAACTGGTGAGCTCGGGGTCGGGCAGAGCAGAGGAGACAGTGCAGGGATGCTTGTCTAAACATTTTCACACTTCTGGATTTCCCCACAGCTTCTTCCCTTTCCAAACAATGAGGCCGAGAAGAACTGAGAGCAGTGACATGGATGGAGGGAGGAAGGAGAGGCAGTGGAGTGGGGGGTTGGCACCCTTTGTAATTCTACCAAAAGCTGTTCCAACAAAAGGGCCCCGCTCTGCGCCAGCCCCCGCTCAGGAGCCGGCATGGAGAAGCAGCCAGCCTGGCTGGCTTGAAACAGGGTTGTTAGCAAAAAAAGTATGAAAGAGAGATTGAGAGAATGACTCTGAGGGAGCAAAAATGGCTGAATAAAGGAACGAGAACATTCAAAGACCGAGGCTTGTTGGAAGGTGTTTCTATCCTGCGTGGTGGTAAAAGTATAACTGGGGAGGGAGGCCTAAATGATTTTATGTGCATGCAAGTGAATCTGTGTATTTTTAAGAGGTCTGCAGAGGCTTGCATGATGTAGAGAAAGCTGTCTGGAGCCACAGAAAGCTTCCTCTGACCGTCCTTTCATCAGCTCCATTGTGATTCATGGCCCTGCTCCTGTTGCTGGGCTCTGTAATCCCTCTCTTCCCACTGACACCTGTTTGCTGAAGAATCACAAGGGAATGCCAAGGTGTTGGCCGTGATAGAGTTTATTTCCAGAAATGTGATATGGAATTTGCTTAGCAAACAATTTCCTCAAAAGAAGAAGAAAAGAAGAAATTGCTGACCAACTTGAAGCTCGTGCTCGCTGACTTGTGGCAGGAGGATTCTTGAATTAAAACCTTCCCTCTGGAATTTCAGCATGTTGTGCTCACAGAATACAACATTTTTCCCCAATTACAGCTAAGATATTTTGATGGATCAAACAAAGACATAGTTGCAACACTAATGGATGCATGCCAAATAGTCTCAACCAAGACAGCTGTATCCATGACAACCAATTCCAAATCTCTATGACTGATCTGCCAAACTAAGTTCAAGTACTACTGCTGCTTCAGCTCAGGTTAAAAAAAAAACAAAAAACAATATCATGCAACTCTCTGCAATACAAAGTCAGCGGTTCATCATTCACTGGCACAGAAATTACAGGCTGAGGGAAGCCACTGAAAGTCATATACATTTTCCAAAGACCAAAACTTAAGAGATAAACACTAAAGGTATGTTAGGGACAGGGTCATTTAATGCTATGTTTATGTAAATCTGTCAGTTATTCTTTTGAAAAGGCTTTCATTAAGCAGTAAAACTCAACACTGTTCTGGGTTTAATATTAACAGCCCCCCCAGCATCACTATGGACTTTGTGTTGATATGAGTCACTCACATGCTCTCAGTTAGCATCAATTATATGTTCTGAAGGGGATGATTATCATTGTGAGCCTCTCTGAGAAAACCCATTGACATTTGAGGCTTAGACTGCAGGTCAGGACCCAAATCTACTCATTTCTGTTCCCTACATGACCCCAGCTTTAGTTATACAATATGGTGGGTCTCATTACAGCGTAGTAAAAAGAACACTTATTTTGTTTCCATGAAGCCTTAGTTATAGGTGTTACCTTATAAATAATTTGCAAGGTTTCCAATAAACAAGCTGAGAAAAAAAAAAGTGATGTTGCACACTCAAACACATCATTAAAAGTCTCCCAACAGGCTCTTGCCAGGCATTCAGCTGCTTCACACTGACATTTCAGCCCAGCAACGCGATCAACCTGTGATCAACATTCAAGGCATTAACGACAACCTCATCTCCTTCCACAAACACTCTCAAGATCAGTTGAACTCAGACAGGCTCTTTGGATGTGGAAAACACAACACTGTGGGTGGAAGGAGCAGAAAATATCACTTTTCCACATGTGTAAGCCCGTTGAACAGACTGTGCTGTACTCACACAGGTTTAATTGGACTACAGAAACAGCATGGATGTTATTAAATCGAGAAAAAAGAAGTCATCTTTTTGTCTCCACCATCACCGTTTGCCAGATGAGAAGTCACACAAATCTCTGCAAGTCTTCTGGAATGACAATAGTCCCATTAAAAACAAAAAGGCACATCAAGTCAACAATGACACCGTCATGTTAAAAGCAAATAAATAGGATCGCACCATCAAACACTGTGAAAGCACTAGCTCTAACACAGCACAATCTGTTACAAATCCATCTTCGAATGTTTTAAAGCAACCTGTGATGACTTTCTTTATTTGTTGATAAGGTAGCCTCTATTAAGCAGAACATTAGTAACTTCTAACAGCATGGATTCCCTTCTTGTGCCCTCTATTGTGTTTCAGCCAGTGTCCTTATCACTCATCTCTGATGTGGTCCAGAGGTTTAGACCAACCAACTGTTGCATCTGTGGGGCCACGTCTCCTCTCATTCATTAACAGTTGTCTCAGTTCAGGCTCTGTACCACTTCCTGACTGGATTTAGAACATTACATCACTGAATCTGTTCTGAAGGCCCAGAACGATATCCTCCTGTCACTCGATGCTAAAACACCTGTGCTGCTAGTGATGCTGGGCGTCACTGCAGCATTTGATACCACTGAACAATTAGTCCTCTTGAAATGTCTGGCTCAACTTGTTGGCCTGCAGGAACCTGTGCTGCAGTGGTTTAGATCCTATTTAACAACCAGGCGTTTGTCTGTTGTGTTCAATGACCTCTCCTCGGCCCTCTGACCTCTGGTGTGCCACAAGGATCCACTTTGGGCCCTGTTCTATTCTCCTCGTGCATGCTGCCATCAGGGTCAGTTATTTTACACCATGATTTCCTTTCATCTATCTGCCTGTTGTACCCAGTTCCTCATTCTAATCCATCCACAGTTGTTTTGATGAAAATCAAACTGTCTATTGCAGAATTTTCTGTTTTGTTTCTGAACGAGAGCAGAACTGAATGTAACTGCCCAGGGTAATATCTATGTCTTGACGCTCTGGCCTCTCAGCTTAACCATGCGGTCAAAAAATCTGGATGTGACCGGAGTTTAAAATCTGATAAACCGATTGACTCTGTTGTCAAGGAAAACTTCAACTTTGTGCTAAAGTCAAGCCTTTCCTGAGCCATAATGACCTTGAGAAAGTCATCCTTGACTTTATTAGTTTCCAGCTCGATGACTGTCACGCTCTTTATTTTGGAATTAATCACCTGCAATTTGTACAAAATGCTGCCGCTTGCTTGTTGACAAACAGTCAGAGACATGATCACATCACATCTGTCCCAACGGAGCTCAGAAATAATTTGAAGCTTTCTGTGCTTGATTTTAGTGCAGCTAATGGCCTCACACCCACATATTTATGTGCCATTTTAAGTTTTTACCAATTCAATAGAGCTCTGTGTGTTTGCCAACCAACATCTGTTGGAGGTCCCACAGTCGAGGCCTAAACAGTCGGGTGATCGTGGGGTCCCAAACTCTGGAACAGTCTTCCCCCTGAGCTGCGTACCATCGCTGACCTAACTCTGCTCAAAGCCAAACTTAAAATCTGCTTATTCAGATTGGCTTTTTGCACATAACAGCTCTATGTCCCCTTTGTCTGTTCAAATTTGTTTTATTGTTATATTTTCCCTCGTCTCTATTTTTTTTAAATGCATCTATGTATTGGTCTTTTATTTGTTTCTAATGCCGTGAAGCACTATGCGGCAAATCTGCCACATAAATGAAGAGTGAGTGATTGAAACACTGAAACTGTCTCTCTTATTCACATGCAGAGAAAAAGAAATGACTAAGTGCTGAAAATAAGTGATAGGTCAAGAAAGGCAAGTAAAGGCTGAAAAGCACCATTAGTTCTGTATTAAATAATAGAAACTGTCAGAATCCTCTGAACAGCTGATCAGATACCAAAGTCACCCACCGCAGAAAACTGTGTAAAATGACTGCAGCAGTTAGGATTCATCCTGCGATTCAAGTGATATGTTGTCATAACGGGTTATAGAAAACCAGGTGAGGGGGGAGGGGGGGTCTGGGTGAGGGATGCTCATTCTGACATGACACCAACAGGTTCAGTGAGATTAATGGAAAGCAGTGCATGTCTGAGAGGAGCTTTGATCTTTCTGTCATCAACATGAAATGGGGCGGGACCTTTGTGCTGTAGACCACTTTTTATCACTGTCAAAAGGCCCAAAATCCTTTTTTTTTTTTTTTTTTTACCTCAGGGTCAGGTGACTTAATGAGAGGTCAAATACAATTTATCCAGAGTGAGAAAAAAAATCTGTTAAGCTGAGTACTGTATATTATGTGCAGACAAACTGCCCTTTACTTCAGAGATGATGGCAAATTTTCTCCACCAAGGTTTATTCGAGTAATTAATCAACCAAACATCATGCAATGAGGAAAATTCTCCACCGTAGCACACAGTATGCTGCACTGGACAAGTCACAGATGAAATTCAATTACGGGAATAAAAGCGCCTGCTTTTGCATCTATCCCCCTTCTGGCACTTATCCAGAGTCAGGTCACAGCAGTACCAGACCAAATATTGACTGTCCAGATTTCTATCTTTCCTGCAATATTGTCAGCTCCCATGTGCTTTAGTACCCAGGTGAAATACAGTTTATTAGAGACTTAATTATTAGATTTTTGCAAAGACAGCTACCGTCTGTTTAGGACTTGATGCAATATGTGTCTGATCCTGACCACTGATTACATCTGAGACTTTATTCCATCACAAGGCAAAAAGGAAATGTACATAACTGCATACATTCATATTCACGACTACGTTCAATTGGAAAATCATGAGTTTGCTTAATATTTGTGTGTTCGGGCTACCTTAAGAAAAATCAGAACACCTGGAGAAAACCCACTCATCCAGAGAGGCAACTTTACACAGATGTTCCAGTCAAGGTTTTTTGTTTTTTTTCTTCTCCCTTCTTCACCTTGTAGAGCGACCTTGGGTTCCTTGAAAGGTGCTATATAAGTGCAAGTTATCATTATTATTATTATTATTATTATTATTATTATTATTAAGGTTCCCAAAGGAAGGAAAACATCACAGATCCATACTGGAGCTGCATCACTGCCTACACAAATATGCAAACAACAACATGCAAAGCAGACGGTAATCAGGCCGTACTGCTCAGAGAGCGATAATCATCGGTCGCCTGCTTTCCAAGTGATAAGCTAATCAGCCCTCTGTCTCCACTGAGCCGTCAAGGGGACTCATCATCATTGACATTTGAGCACAGGATTGAGCCCACAGAGACGAGTCTCTGAAGAGAGGGGGCACCTGAAGTGACTTAATACAGAATAATATCATCTCAAAAGCTATTTTGCCTTTTTTAATTCACGGTTAAAAGGGTTCTTTTAACATCATTGCTTCTCTACCTCTTCAATTCCTGTGGAACAGTTCTGCTTAATTTTCCACAGAACTACACAATCACATTTAACAGATAAGCAAACTGATGTCATCGATTTACCGATAAATCACTTTAACAAAAAAGAAAAAAGTATCAAAAGTCAGACAAATGTGGAAAGTCAACACATGCAGTAACTGTCAGTTCTAGTCTGAGTAAGTAGCTGCAATAAGAGTGTGGAGGTTTTTCCTTCAACAAGACAGTTGTGTTGTTGCACGTTCAAATTAATTCATAACCTGTGGGGATGCTGTCACGACAATCTGACAGCTTTCTAACAATGCAGACCGGATGTAGCCGAGCGACTGTCATCCTCACACCAACCTGTACCGGGGTCTCCAGCTCCACAGCCCTCATTTTTACACTGAGTTTTTTGTCTGCTCCACACTGCACCAGATATGCAGAGAAAAAAAATAGACTAATACCCATCTTGGTTAAGTCTTCCTTCTGCCCTGTACACCTACTTTAAACCACAGAAAAAGGACAGTTCACATCGTCACCTGTTATACAACAGATGCTACCGAAAAATGCAAAGCAGGGGCTCAGTGGTTCACAGCCTTGAAATAACTAACCCACCCATTTGCTTTGATGGCACAGGCTCATTTCGGGGTAGCAGCAATGCACTGGTTGACATCTCTCAGCTCCATTTTGACCCATCTTTTTCCTTGGTGACAATCTGAGGACAGCTCTGACAGATGATACTAGTTACATCCAGGTGAAGACATCAGGCTGAGTGACTCAGGCCAACATGCCAATGGCCTTTATGTCTTATGCATTTAAGAAATGTTACTGGGTTGGAAAAACATAAAAGATGAAAATCACATTTAACTGGTACAATAACGCTTTGGTTATCTCCATATCTAACTGTATAATGTTCTTATAGGAAATCTTAAGTTATTAAAAGCTGTTTTTAGTTAAAAATGTCGCCGTGATGTTTTCTCAAGGGTGCATTTATGCATCTGCTTAAGATTTCATGGTAATCTTTTTGGCAAACATTAATATTTATGGGAGGCCTTTTAACTTGGTGCTGCATTTCTTAATATAACCTGTTTCAAATCAGAAGTCAAGCTGCATTATCTTCAATTAGGTCATACTGGGATTTTGTTCTCTTTAAATGTTTGAACTGCCTGATATTACACTCATGCAGCTTATGTAATTTATTCTTCAATCATTAAGCCATTCTTTGACCAGATAGTTTTCATTGCTGCAGAGGCCATGTAGGAGCAAGGGCCAAACAAGTCTCTTTTTTAAAAATTGAGTGTACTTTCCCATCACTGCCCCTGTTGCTCAGCTGATTAAGGACTAATTTAACTGTGAGTAAATCAGACCTGTGATCATGGTTGTGCCCTATTTACCTGCGCACTTTCCAGCAGGTAAACATTGATTGCAGGTCAGCCGTGCAGGAAGGGTTTGTAGAGGCTCAGAGGGGATTAGATTTCCTGAACAGTCACCTGCCGACTGGAGCAGCGAGGAATTAGGACAAAAAGCACAAACCAAGAGAGCCACGCCTCGCACATTGTGAGTTAAACACTGAAACTCAGCTCACAACGATCACCAAAAAAGAAAAAAGAAACTTTTACAGTAGGTCTCAGTCGACCAGACAGCAAGCAGGAAGAGGTCACGAAGATGTGACGCGCTCAACCATGCAGCTGTCCAGAGAGCGCTCCGCGCGGCGTGAAAGTGCCGAGGACAGCCCCGCGGCCAGGACGCACGAGGCTGGAAGAGCGCTTCATGCAACCAAACACAGCTCGAGTCATGTCATCTTACCTTGGGCTGTGAGGATGATCGCCGCCGCCACCAGCCAAGTGCTGACCACCGGAGAGACCGGCCAGCACGCTGCGCAGTCTCTTGCCATTCTTCTAAAGACAGGAGAGGAGACAACGTGGACGCAAATATCCACAACGGCGTGGAATGCCGCAGCCGGGCTCTGATTTATTCCTCCTCTGAGTCACTGAGAAACTTACAGCTGAGCTCCGGTCGCCTGGGTTGAAAAAGAAACAAAAAACAGCCAAGTTGCAGCTTCTCTGTCCTCCTGCCCCTGCGTGTTCGCGTGTCCTTCCCCTCTGCCCAGCCCTGCTCGGCTTCTGTCTCCTCCTCTGAGTGTCTTTAATGACAGGGGTAGAGAGACCCCTCCCCGGCTCGCCAGGTCGCAGTGCGCACAGGTAGCTGGCAGCAGCTCGTGTCTGACGGTTCGCGATGTCCGCGACGAGCGCAAAAATAAAGTGTGGACGGAGCGCGGAGCTCCGTGTGCTTTATGCGCAGAGCTGAGAAGGGATCTGTGTGATGTCAGCAGAGCGTCACCAAGAGGACTTCAGCCGTAATACTGAGCCCAGACACTCAGGCAGACTCTGACAGGTCACACCTGATCAAATGTGTTGGACCTTCGCTTGTGAGGGTGTGGTCACGAGGAGGCGTGTGTGGGAGAGAGGACACGAGAACATCTGTTTTCGATTTCTAACAGACCACTGCACAAGAATGACTCAGGAAGACCAATATTATCAGAATTATTAGCACTACTGACTACACTTACTCCAGCTTTATCGCGTTGTAGAATGTAAATATCTTAATTTGATGACGACATTTTAAGAGAAAATGTATTATTCATTTTTGCAGATTTCTTGCTTTCTAGTCAGTGTCCTAAGGGAAGTGCACAAACCTGTGACTGAAGTCACTGAAGGCATCTGCAGAGAGCAGGGGTGTCAAAGTCAAATCTGGCCCTAACTTCATTTTATCTTTCCGCCAATCGTATACTTATTACTAGAGTATTTTTGAGGAAGTTTCAATGCAACTGCCCGCTTGATTCAGAACTGACAGAAAGTGGAATAACTGGTCACGATTCAGCAAACTTTTGCAAAAGATTTTACAACAAAAAGTTTCTATTTTTTTTTTTTTGTCTAAACTGATTTTAACTAGTAACTTTTTATTAAAAAAACTTTGAATTTGAGGACAAACGGTTTAAATCATACTCTATACTATGTACTTATGTTGCAGGGTATAATCCTGATCAATTTTACTTTATTAATATTAGGTTCACTTATTTTGATGATCCGCATTTGTATGCTTTCTTAATTTGATTTAAAATGTGGCAAAGTAATGAAGTTGTCTTTGTTTGAAATACGGGTTAGTTTAGCACCATGAGGATCCACTAGAAGGACTCGAGTACTTTTCTTCACACTCAATACTAGTGATGGCCAGAAGATGGCCCTTGGAGCTTTGAAGCTTTCCATCCAGATGGTTAAAAAAAAAAAAAAAAGGTTAATCTTATGAGGCTTTGTGTGCATAAAAACCTCCCTGCTGATCAAAACCTTTAGTGTCCCTACAAATTTTTGTGATGGCCTCTTGCAGCATTGTCAGCATGGGAATACTGTGGTACCTTGAGTTACGGATTTCATGCCACTGGCAAGTCCAACAAACCAAAACAAGAAAAACAAACAACAAAAAAGGAAAAATAAAGTCAAGGACACAGGAATAGTCAAGTCTGAAGATGATCAAAGTTGCCACTAGGATTTCTTTAAAAAAGCACAAAGGAATGTGGTTTTTTATTTATTCATTTTTTTAAATTGGTGGATCCCCCTCACTCTCTCCATCACCCTTCTTTCATTTTTTTTTTTTAGTCTTTTAATTGCCTCTATGTCCACTGTAGCTGTGAGCTGGTTCAGTTGTTGTTGATGTGTGTAACTGAGCATCGTGGACAGGAGTCCAAACTTACTTTGGCAGTTTCTTTGTTTGTTTGTTTGTTTGTAGACAGACAGGAGACTGCGATGACTCGAAGAACAAGCAAACATTTCTTCAACTGAATTGATGTTTTAACATGAAAAATAAGTCCTTTATGCTTTGTTGTATGTTTACATGCACGGTTAAGTTAAGCTATGGCTCTGCCGTAGCTCAATTTGTTCAGCTGGACCTCTTTCTTTGTCCCAATATGCATGCACAAGAAGGGAATTGTTTTACTTACCAAATTAATTCACGCCAAGCTGGCGATACTGCCCACTTTTGACCTCATTTTTTTAGCATTTGGCTTTTCCAGTTAGCCCATTACACCATTGACCAAAGTTTTTTATATCAGCTTCTTCCAGAACTTCCAGGATGGGAACAAAGTAGCATGTGCATGGAGCGCAGTCCAGGTTCAGTCCATTTAGAGGTTTACATGCAGAGTTTAGGTTGACTTCAACCACATCACCTGGATGTGTCCGTCCAGTCATGAGAAGTTTGGTTTAATTAGATTTTAGTCACGACTCAAAATTAGAGTTACCTTTATTGTCAATGGCATGTGTACCAGACGTACACAGGACTGAAACTGCAGTGCTCTTCTAGGCCCAGAGTGTTATACACAAAAAAAAAAAAACTTTAATCAAAAATAAGAACATTTAAAAAGGGTGATAGAGGTCCAGAGTTCATGTGAGCAGGGGACAGGAGAGGGAGGGACGGGAGGGTGGGTAGAGAGTTTAGCATCCTGGTGGACGAAGCTGACTCTCAGTCTGCTGGTTCTCCCTGGAGGGTCTGCAGTCTCCTTCCTGATGGCGGCAGGCTGAAGGAGCTGTGTGACGGCCGGGTGGGATCAGCTGCAATGCAGAGGGCTTTGTGGGTGAGACGGGTGTGGTAGATGTCCTGGAGGGAGGGAAGAGAGACACCAATGATCCTCTCAGCTGCTGTCACTACATGATGGGTTTTTCTTCAGCAGGGCACGGTGCAGGTGCTGCACCACACAGTGATGTAGCTGGTCAGGATGCTCTCTGTGGTGCCTCTGTAGAAGCTGACCATGATGGGTGCTGCGCTCCAGCTTTTCTCAGTTTGTGGCAGAAGTAAAGTCAGGCTTCGTGGCAACTGATGCTGTGTTCTTGGACCATGAGAGGTCTTCTGAGATGTGCAGCTCGGTGCTGCTCACCCTCTCCACAGCAGCACCGTTGATGGTCAGGGGAGCGTGCTGGGTGTGCACCCCCATGAAGTCCACAACAATCTCCTTCATCTCATCACCGTTGCTGATGAGGCCCACCACAGTTTGCTGTCTGCAAGCTTAATGAAGAGGTTGGAGCTGCGTGACGGTGTGCAGTCGTGGGTCAGCAGAGTGAAGAGGTGGGGGCTCAGCACACATCTTTGAGGGGGCCTCAGTGTTCAGAGTGATGGTTCTGCAGGTGTTGCTGCCAACACCTACTGCCTGAGGTCCACATGTCAGGAAGTCCATGCATTTATTTAAAAATCTGTGTGAGACCACGGTAAGCTGAATACACAACACATTTTCTTATAGGAAGACCCCCCCGCCATTTTTTTTTTAAACAGCATTGTATTTGACTCATTGAGCTTCAAGTCTGAGACCTGATTATTTTTGTGAAAAGCAAAGAAGCCTGACCACCAACTGCTCACCTGTGACTCCATCATAAGAGTTGTTCAGTCACATTTTATTAAACCCGTCACCTATGAGCCAATTTTGTGAACTTCAAATTTAAATCATTGTTCAAGAACAAGTTCAACTCAAAGTGATTCCCTTTTTTACTTGAATAATAATACTGATAATAATAATAATACATAACCCAGAACCAGTATGAGAGGAAATTGAAGCAGGGCTGCACTTAGTTTTGCCCCATGGAGCTTAAATGTCTTTAGAATCTGAGTTATATTTTTCAGACTTGGATATCCTGTAGGTATTCAGTGGAATAAATAATTGCAGTAATTAGAGTTTGAGGAGAGTGCCACTCACTTTTGGGAAGTTGCCTTTAAAGCTCCCCATGAAAAATCTACGTCTTAAGGTTTGTCTGCAGGAGCCTCTCATGGCATTTTGGCTGAATGTGGGTACAAGCAGCAGTAAATCGGGCTGCTGGAAAATAGTCAGATCAAAATGTACAATTGTACAACTATAAAAGGCACCTGGAACGCACTGAAAGGTTATTGTTCACATATGACTTTTTTCAGCAGTTAGTCTAATGACTAAAATGCATCACCACTAGAATTAGTGGCCTGCGTGGCAGAGGATGGTTGCGTTTCTGAGTACTTTCTTCATATCCCTCTTCCCCTTTGCTTTTTCTGTTTCATTTGTGAGGAGGAATCGGACGTTCCTTCCTCCACTCCAGCGATGCCAAAGATGATGCCAAAGATGATGGCAGATCATGACTGCATTATCGCTCGCTCTCCTCAACGTTCTGTGGGAAAACATCAAATCTTGACTCTAACTCAAGGAAACGTGTAAACAAAATCTGAACTGCAACAAAGAAAATGTTCAGTAACATTAAAAACTGCTGTTTTCAAGTTAAAAGATTTACAGTTGAAGTTACATTTGAAGATGCTTATACCACTCTCAAAGCAAAATGAAACGACTGCAGAGGGAACCGTGGAGAGTCCATCCCACCAACCAAACTGCTTACTTTCATGAAGAAATTCTGGATGTTTCTGAATTCCTGAAACTTCTGAGCATCTCATGGCGGGTTATGGAATAATGAATCATTAATTAATCATTAATGGAATTAACTTGTCTATGACTTATTTTCTTCTTTAATATTTCCTGTGCTACATTATCAAAAAAGAAAAAGCAACTCCAGTTGCTTCTTTAGTTTCACAAACTGTAATGAAATAATGTTGACTCTACTTCTTTCAGATCACCTTCCTACCTCATTTCTATTGCAACTGAGATGAAACTATGTTGCATCCATAATAATTAAGGTTCGTTGGTATTAATATTCAAGTTAACAAGAACACGTGAAAATTTTTAAAAGAGCAGACTGTTACAGAGAATAATTTGACAGTCACGGTTTTCACACATCTGCTCTGTTCTGTAACTGAGATTTGGCAAATATTATATATTTCATCACTTTTATAAGTGTGTGTGTGTGTGTAACTGGATCTTCTATCAACAAGTGCCCCATAGATGGTGTGTGAATTGTGAACATGAGGGAAAATTCATGCTAACTGGTGGCACATCAGGCTGCCAGGTCCTCTCCAGTTTCAGTACGTTCCCACTGACAGCATGTTGGCTCCCGTGTAATTAACATTTAGTTTTCTTCACATTTAGTTTGACTGCTGTAAGGCCCTTTTAATTTGGCCTTTAAAATATTTTTCAGGTAGTTAGAACACAGGAGTTACCTTTTTTAAATATAAAAAAAAAAAAAACGTCAATTTTAAAGTTTTCAGTACAAGTCAGAAAGTTAAAAATATGCTCTAAAATCCTCTTGTCCATACTAGATCTAAAAAAAGGGTAAAATACAACATCAGATAAACAAAAACACTTAACATATGACATGTCATTATTTATTTATCAAAAGTGTGTGGAAATAGAAGCCCAACCCATGATTCACAGCTGGCAGAAGAGCCTGAAGCAGGAACAACTTGAAGTGATAATTTCTGTATGATGCAACAATCTTTACATTATTCTCTGCAATATTACTTCAACTTATTGAAATTTACAGGCATTAGATCATGAGAGTCTTGCTTTTATTCCTTTTTTTATTTTTATATTTCAGTGGTCCTGTTGTAGATCGTAGCTCGGAATCATGGTCTTGTTAAATGACCCACTTTCAGAATGTGAAATAATGGCAAAACATGTCTGGAGATGACTCTAGTCCTTCTCATATTGATGGACCAGAGTAACTGCTTCTCTTGTTACCGTGGCAACCATCCAGAACTGCTCAGGACTTCTGGTACAGGTCTACAGAACCAAACGGAAGTAGGATTCAGTTTTAACGTTCCAAACATCTAGAACAAACTCTCAGAAAACTGCAAGGAATGCTGAAACCCTCAGTTCCTTCAAATCATGTTTAAAAAACTAATTTGTTTGTATTTTTTGATTGAATTGAATTTATTTTTTCTTTACATTGTAGTTTTTAGCTTAAAGCCATTTTAATTTTGATACTGCACTGTGACTCTATCCTAACTTTTACTGTTTTGTCTTCTTTTTTTCTTTATTTTTCTGTTTTCTTTGCATTCATTCCATGCCAAAGATAGTAATACATGAATCTGTGGGACACAACAAAAATGGGAAGGGGCCAGGGTCCAGTGGATAAAATTCCAATATTAATGATACTTGGTAACTTCTCTCTTTCATTTGCTTTATTTTTGCAAAATGTATCAAAGTACAATGTGCATGCACACAGTATGTAAATAAACACATTTATTACATTTTCTCACACATTCAACACAAAACATATCTGCACAAACTATTGCACATATAACATGAGTAGCTCATTGCCTGCCTGTCTGTCTGCCAGCCATCAACTGGGTTAACAGAAAATAGATAGTTATGGCTGAGTAAAATAAACATAAATAAACACAATCTGGATAAAAAGAAATTACCAGTTATGACCTTTTTCTTAAAAAAAAAAAAAATTAGTTATATGGCTGACTGAGTAAAATAAAACAAAAAAATCTCCCTGAAAATAGGTGAAGGAGTATGACAGTCACATTCACGGCGTTCGAGTTTCATCATTCAAATAAAATAATATTCTGTCTGTTTAGCTACTTGAAAGTCAGGAAACAGGGTTACACAGAGAACATGTCTTTCATGTGCATTGCATGACTTGGTCCACTTTAAACACAAACGTTTTTGTTTCCCACCATAAAAAGTCAGGAACAGCTCAAATAAGACAGGCAGCATACCTTCTCCTTTGCAAGTTTCCTGAAGTCGGGTGTGCGCGCTGAGCGCGCTGTGCATGCAATGGTTGAGGTGCGCGTCTGCCAGCCTGTTGCGCTTCTGATTCTTAATCAGATTCATGGTGGAAAACCCTGACTCACAAATATAGGTTGATCCAGACATTGTCAGAAGGTAAATATTAAGTCTCTTATAACAGGTGTGCGCCTGTCCACTGAAAATCTAATGCTGACTTGATGCACACCCGTTAACTCCAATTTGATCTGCGTTGTGTTTGTCGCGTATTGCACCGTCTCAAGTAAGGACTCAGACACTGAGGGCCACTGGTCACGGTTTTACTTGAAGGTTCAGCACAACAATGGCAACAAAAGCTGTTATAATACGGAGAGTGGCCCTGAGTACAGCTCATCAGTCTCTTGTTAGCAAGTACATGCATGAAGGAACCTGTTATTAGCTGAGAACATTGTGCATGGTAACTTATAAAATACTGTGAAAAAAGTTTACATATGGATCACATAACTAGATATTAACACTTTTAGAATTACCAAAGATGAGTTCACCATGTACTGTCATGTTTCTAATTGCTTAATCAACAAGATAATTTAAAAATAGGCAAGAACAACCCACTACATACCTCCTCTCAGACAGCCTTGCATGGACTGAGAGAGACGCGGCTTCAACCAGCATGTAGTGCCAGTTCTTAAAGTGGCAGTACAAGCAATAATGTGCGATATCTTATACTCAGTAGTTCCAATGAAAACAGGTTTGAACCTCTCTGTAAACATATAACAGTGAACAAAATGAAGGAATTGGTGAATTTTACAATCATAAACAAAAATTCAATTTCTATTCGGTTACATACGTCTGCGCAGAACGAGTCCAAAACACCCACAGATCTACATTCTCTAACTTGGCTTTCAGCAGCTCGTCTGATTGAAGCTGCGTAATTTCCAGCTGGAACGTACCCTCATCCATACCGGGCAGCAGAGCCTTTCCTTCGGCTGGGCATGGTCGGGTGGCAGTGATGCTGGAGCACTTCACTCGGGAGTTTGAAATGCTCAAAACGGGCCTTAAAGTTATCTCTCAAGCATTTCAGCAGTTCTTCTATTTCGGACAGTGAACCTGCCTTTTTTTTAGCTGGGTCTGGGGGACATCGACTCGAGTATGAAGTGTAACTTTCTCCCCTTTAGATCGGACAGGGACACATCCAAATTAATTTAAAATGCATGCACTTTGTGGATAGCCTAAGCTCTCCCACACTCGCACCTCCATCCTGCAGCTGCAGATTGAGGGTGTTTGCGAGATGGGATATGAACTGTGGATCTCGCATATATAACAACAACCACTGTGATCTGGCAGATTTCTGACTGAGAGAAAGTCAGTAACGCAGTGCAAAGAATTTCTCCAGCACATGGCCCCTGTTCGAGCACCTCACGTCGTTGTGCTGTGGATGTCAGTGTATGCGGCGCCCTGCTCCTCCAGCAACATTTTAAAAAGCCGGTGCTGCAATCTTGACATTGAACGGGACATGGTTCACTGTTTTAATTACCGTGTCCAAATGCAAGTTAAACAAATACAAGTTAAATGAACTAAAAGCATGAATAAGATTTAGTTATAAGCCAAGTTAAAAAGGAATGTCTTGAGTGTCTTTTTTTTAAAAGCATTAACAGTCTCTGCCCTGAAGCCCTAATGCAGGATGTTCCAAAGTGAGGACCAGAGGACCTCAGGGTCCGCAGGGCTCATAGGCTACTTTAAAAGTAGGTCAGATAAATAAGGCCCGAGACCATTAAGACATTTATAAACTAATAAAAGAACCTTGACATCACTCCTGAAACGCACGGGGAGCCAATGCAGCGATTTTAAAACTGGTGTAAAGTGGTCCTGCCCTCTGGTCCTCATCAGCACACGTGCGGCTGGATTCTGTAATAATTGTAAACTTGAAATTCTCTTTTTAGGGAGACCAGAGAACAGCGCGTTACAGTAGTCTATTCTAATAGACATAAAAGCATGGATCAACACCTCCATGCGGGCAAGAGAGAGAAATGGATGGACTCTGGTGATGTTTTTAAGATGATAAAAACCTGTTTTTGTTACACTTTTAATGTATGGGATAAAATCTAGTTCAGAGTCTAAAATAACAGACTTCTCACACACTGAGAAGGTTTAAAATATTGCAGTTTTGGTAAAATGATCTCCCTCTTGTTTTCAGGATTAAAACCTCACTTTTGTCCTGGTTTTGTACCTTATATTTGTGTGGTTGCTAAAGCTGAGACTTGCGAGACGTTTCACGCTCAAATGATCATTATTTATTCAATCAGTGATTCTTGAGATTTTTTTTTTTTTAAAAAGCACTTTTTAACTTTTTGTAAAGGATTCAGGCACCCTAATGATCACAGCGAGTCTGCAGCTTCACCTCTCCTCTGCAGCTGAGCAGAACCGCACCGCCACCACACTGATCAGTTTTTAGATAACATCCTGGATCCATTTTAACTGGATATATTTAAAATCTCAGGTGCAAACAAACAGGCATACCATTAAAGTGATTTCTATTAAAACTTACATTTATCTATTTATCCACATCATAACCTGGTTTTTGTCAACTCTGTCTGACACAACAAAAAGTATGTTATTTTAATTTCATTTTTTCAACAAGTGTTATTTGTTTATAAATATCTAGAAATAGTTTTCATACTAGAATTATGTTATAAAATCTGATTATATTATCATTTCACACTATTTTGGATGATCCCATTTCAGAATAAATCAAATTGTTGGGCTTCATTTTTAATATTAAGTATCTATAATCGGTGTTCTAATGGACTACACTGCATGTAGTTCAACTCCTGTTTTAATGTAGTATAAATAGCCTACAATAAATTGAACAAAAATAAAATGCATTTAAAAAACAAAAAGACAAAAACATCCATCTTTGGTGTTAAACAACAACTGATGATATTGACTAAGTAATGACGATGTTGACAAAGGAAACTGATTACAAACATTTTACATATTTAACTTGTTTCAAGCTTAGAATCCTCAAGGGCAGCTGGAGAGAGCCCAGTCAAAGGACACCTGGGGCCTCGTTTATAAAACATTGCGTAGATTATATCCTGAAAGATTTCTAGCGCCAAAAAGTTAGAATTTTCGTACGCAAAAAAAGGATTCCGATTTATAAAAGCCTATGTACACACACCAGCAAGCAATTTCCCTTCATAGATCACAGCTGCACGTCAACAGTTGCGTAGCAGGCTCCGCCTCCTGTCCTGCCCTCTACACGCCCACATTCAACCATAGATGATCAATGCAAAGCACCTTGTGAATATCAGTGTGTATTTAAATGAGCAAGCCGATCAATGTTATTGGTGAAAATGGTAACCATGGAGACCATACAAGCACGCTCCAAGCGCATGCGCGTCTGGAGGAGGACGGATGCTGACGAATGCTGTTCTGCAAAATCAGAGAGAAACAATTGATGAACTGAAAGAAATTG
>JBAMYA010045388.1:0-11758 GCA_037176975.1 Arrhamphus sclerolepis
GCCTGAGGTGGTTACATCTAAGAAGGCCTGTTTGGTTTGTGATAAAAAAAAAAAAAAAGTTAGTCGCTAACACAACAAAGCCTCTAATAACATAACTGCAGACTCACTGAAGTTCCTTTCTAGCTCTTCTTCTCATGTAGAACCGAGTACAAACCAACTCTGGCAGACAGCAGCTCACATGTTTCATTCAGTCCTGTTTCTGTTCAGGTACAGCACTTCTGCTTCCTCTCAGTCACACAGCTGCCACTCAGTTCAACAATGGCTTTAATCCACAGTCAGAATAGACCAGATGAGTTCCTCGTTGTTTTTTTTTCTCCTATTACACCGAGTTTGTTGATCTACAGAGAAAAATGCTGATGACAACAATGTTTTTTCCCTCCTGATAACTTAAATTACATTGCACCACACCACCGTTTTTGAGCTACAATGGAACATTTTTAGCACCATTGACCATCTTTGCTGTGAGACGGCCAAAATCGTACAGTATAAACCGGCACTGGGCTTTTTTCAGATTGTCCACTAGACTCTTTTTGTTTCCCACACCTGGATTTGCATCCACATGGATTTTAAATAGAATGGAAAACTTCAATTTAAAATAAAAAATCCAATTTTAAGTTAAAAGTTGAAAAGTCACAACTTTGTGAAATTTGTGATTTTACAGCAAAAGTTCTCGATCTTGAAAAAATTGTATTTTAATTTAAACTAAAAAGATGCCTTTTTTACAATCAAATTCAAAATCTTCTAAAATCTGCTATTTTACAAGAAAAATGTGCTACTTTAGGAGGTAAAGTTTCAGATGTATTATGATTGCAGATGTGAATGACGCTGTGCGTCATATTTGTGACCAGGAAGACAGGCTGAATGGAGTTGAATGCTGCATCTTCACACGTTAACAGATACAACAACCCTGAAATTATGTTTTTGACCTTAAATGTGCCATATGCTGAAATCGAATCAATCTCTCCACGTTTCCCCTCAACACAGTGTAAATGAGCACTTAACCTTGGAGTAAAAGCCATAAAATGGATTTGAAAAGGACTGGCTTTTAGAGCTTGTCAAGCATCAGCCAGAAAAAAAAGACTGTAGAAGTTTCTGCACACTGGAAAGCAGCAACTAAAGCAGCTTGCCTTCATAAAGAAGAACGATTAAGAGTAAGTAATAGCAGTGTCAGCTTACTGATGTTGAAAGTATTACATTAGATTTAAGCCTGACTTAGCAGCTATGTGCAACGCCTGAGGTAAGTGTTAATCCTTATTGTTATGTAATTCCACCAACAAGCACTAGGTGGCATTGTGGGTCCCTCTTCTGCAGTGCTACAGTTTCCTTTAGTTTACTTCATGTATGTAGCTCCGACATGGCAGTGGAGCTAATAAAGTATATTATATGTAAGTTAGAGCTAATAAATGTTGAGCATCAGTCGCTTCTACAGACAACACAGCAAACTATTGCCCTACCCAAGTGTAAAAAGAGCTAAATTCAAGAACCCATGAATGGACAAACTAAACAAGCAGCTCTGTTTAGTTTGCTAAGAACTTGCACATAAACCTTATGGCAGATATCCTCGTGATGTGCGAGTTGTGAGGTTTATATGCAGGTTCTTGGTGTCTAGGAACAGGGACCTCAGAGAATGTAGTTGCAGTGTCAAAAATACTGTGTCCATTACCATGCCTGAGTAAATCAGAAGAAACCAAAAGAGAAATGTGAGATCTCCAACCTCCATCCCCATTTTGTTTACAGAGGGTAACACCAGGCTAACAATGACTCCATGCACACAGGTGTCACTGATCACCTTCAGCAAACCTTTGACTACCAGAGCAAAGGGTAAAGACTCTACACGGGTTTCAGGAAAGGTTTAGTAAGTTACACCTCTCTCGGCTGGCCAGCCGGCCAGGGTATTGTTTAGCTGACATTCACGAGTAAATCTACTCAACTGCCACAATCTCAATTTTGCGACTATCTTTTTGACATTTTCAAGTTCAGTTAAGTATATTTTGAGGCATTTTCAAAGGATTTGTTTGTCACATACCCACCAAGACTTGGGCATGCGGTGAGATAAACAACGCAACCTTTTTGGCATAAAAGCAGAGCAGAACTCCCCAGAAATCCGTTAATTCTTGCAATATCCTTGAGACAACAGTGACAATCTTCAAATACCAGTGTGATTTCTTTTTTGAGGCACTTCCCATGCAAAAAAACTCATGAAATGTTGCACACACATCAGAACTAATGGACGGCTCTCAGGAGAGGAGGCTTGACTCTGGGTGTGGGCCGGTGATTCCATTGCACCCCCTAAAGTCATGAATTGTTCTGGTCTGCATATAGTTTCAGCTACATGCACCAAATCTGGTAGCTGTGTGTGGCTAACCAAGACAAACAACATTCGTAATACACTGCATTGGCCACGCCCAACAGGAAGTGAGGTAATTGGTGAATTTTAACATACTACTCTTGGACAGATTCATGTGAAATGTGGCATACATGATGCCAAGATGTTGCTGATGTTATACTGTGATGGATTTTTGATATGTTGTAACATGCTGGAATGACAACATTATGATTTTTAATATCTTCCCACATAAACAGTACATGTGTCATAAAATCACAGTACATTTAATGATCTGTCTGAAACTTAAGGATAAGGATAGAACAATGTTGGCTGAACTCTAGAGCGCCACCTTCTGGTTCTGGTAAATACATATTAATCACATTATGTGGTATTATTTCCTGATTCTTTTATCCACTAAGAATTACACTTGCACATATTATTGTCATAAGTGTCCTTTATGGACTGTGTCATGTTTCGTGGTCATAACTTGAACGCTGCCACCATGATTCGCCATTGAACAGGAAGTACCCGATCATGCCAGCTGCACATTAAAAAATGCATTAAAAATTTTCACTCATTTGTCCTAGGACATTAAAGGATCACATTTCTTTCAACAAGCTCAACATTTCATAGACTCCGTCACTCTGTTTTTTTTTTTTCTAAATATGAATTCATAACTACAAATATAAATTTGTCATTCTTTGTTTAATTCACCTCAAAGTTTGTACAGATGTGTTTAACCCTAATGTCAATACATCTTGTCGATTTCATTGATATAGGTCCAACAGTTGATTTATAGTGAATTTATTTTTAATTTAGGTGTAAAATAGTTATTTTATATGACATTTTATTTTTCAGCTAGACAGTTCAATTTAAGCAGAACTGTGGCACTTCATGTTGAGATCTTCTGGAAATATTTTCACATTTTTCTAAAAAATCCTTGATTTTTTTTTTTTTTTTTTAAATATTTTCGTCCTAAATCCTCTTGACTCTAAAGTACAGAAGAGTATTAATGCCCCTGAAGAAGAAAAAAAGTCAGAATTTTGACTTTAATCTTAGAATTCTGACTTTAATACACTTTACCGTACTAAAGCATACAGGAGGGTTTTAAAGCTTTGGTCTGCCTCCAGTTCAGTGATGTCGAGGGGGAGGGGTGCAACCTACACTCTCCATTTCTCTCTCTCTCTTTCTCTGGCACACACACACACACCTACACACACACACATACATCCACACACACAGACACACACAGGCCAGTTGACAGTCCTGCCTGATAATTTAACCCCCACCCCCATCCCACCCCACCTAAGCACTGTTTTATGCAGAAAATAGTGAAACACTAAAATACTAAACTCCCTATAAAATTTCATTATTTTCAATTTTCGTTATTTTATTGCTTAATACCATCAGATCCCTGGATGGATTTTAAATCTCAACAGGAATCAATAAGTATCATCAGAGCAGACTTTCTTCATTTTTGGTCTTAGAAGACAGTAGAACTGCGGAAAATAAATCTATGAAATAAAATCTATGATAGCCACGTTTTCTTTTTTTACTGTTTTTCTGGTGTTCTGTGGCCTCTCTCTCTCTCCTTCCAACACGCGTGTTTCAGTGTGCACTCTTGGCCACTCGTTCTAGATTCCAGGACATTTTATTTAAGTCTTTGGGCATCAGGGAGCCACTATCTGAATGTGGGAGACTTGGGATGTCTGCTAATGGACGTTAGCATTAGAGCTAGCCAGTTAGGTTACGTTACAAGGTTGATAAATGTTGGCTGTGCTGTTTCTTACCTTCCCCTATTTCCAGCTTCACCATCATCCCCTTTTACAAAAATATATTTGTTTAGAAAATCTCTAAGGCCTCTATTTTCTTCTTCTCTTTTCTTTACTTTTCTGAGCACCGGACTTGTGCTAACTGAAAATCTTGAGCCACTGACTTTCAAATCAAATGACAATGTCAAATTTTGATTTGTGGCCAAACCATTTTTGTGTTTGGGGTGGGTAGGTAGGAGGTTCTTGACCACAGGTGCCAAGCTGCTCACTGGAAGCAATTATGGGTTGACTATCTTGGATACTTCAATGGGGTCAGGCTAAGGGTTTGAACCTGCTCATATGGTTTTATGGAAATAAGTCGAAGAGATTTTCCCAAAGTTTTATCCCACAGTGGAAACTTGCCAATTGTAATGAATTTAGCTAAGTCAGGCTTTTTTTTTTTTAAAAATTACTACATGTGTTGGGCATCACATGTGTACATTTGATGAATATATGACACATATGCAGAGTGCATTGTTGGGTGGAGAAATATCATGGGTGGCACAACCGTATGTGGGCTCGTCAAGGCCGCTAGCGGCTTTAAATTAAATTATATATTGCTATTTTCCACTCGCGGGTCAATGTCTTGGACCCTGACTGGTGTGAGTTATCGTCGTTCACTTATATGATGCAATTAAGAAAAATTCAATAATGATGATATGATATTTTTAAATAAATTAACCTTTGAATAAAACATGAACACAGTGTTTTTTGTTTTTCACATCTCAAACATTTTAGGATGAGGTTTTATGGACTTGTTTACTGAGTGCAACTATATGTTCAGGAAGTTCTTGGCAGTTTCTCTGTGTTTTTTTATGCTATTCATATCAATATCAGAATTGTATTATATCCGACAAAATTAAAAAAATAATATAAAATATAATATAAAATATAAAATGAATAAAAATTTCAGCAATATTGTCCAACACTGATTAATATCTGAACTTTCAGCAAAAACTGAAAATAAACACAGTTGTCCCGTTTTACAGTGGATGGTGGTTGTTAATTGTTTCTGGCGTTAAAGGTTAAAATGGCTTCCTCAAGGAAACAGTGTTGTGCAAGCTTCCCCTGTCCGTGGTTTCGCTAACAGAAACCAGCTTCAGGTATTTTTTTTTCCTCCTCAGAGTCAGAGGAAAAGTCACCCAGCACATGCTTGACTAGTATGAGGTGTTACAACGTGACATGATTTAGAGAATAACTCGACACACTGTGAGGATTTTATTACTGTAATTTTGCTCCGTTTATTATCCGATCTCACTCTAATATTGTGTGCTCTTGTACATACAGTCTGACTAATCTTAAAGAAGATGAACGACATTTACCAGAAGCTGTTCCTGTTATGCATCTAATGTCTTGAAAGTGTATCACTCATTTCACTGATGATGATGATGATAGCTTCAATTTATGAAGCCCTGCTCATTTTTTTTTTTTTTATCATATTGGCTTCTATTTGATTTATCCTTTTTGTTGTATGGTTTGGACTAGTTGAAAGGACATTTTTAGTTTTGTAGCTGAGGTAACCAGCTTCATTTTTAGGTGATGTGCCTTCGTTAGACTCTGCAGCTTGTTAAGGAAGGTCAAGGAAGGTCAAACCGTCTGAAACAGAGTGTTTCAGAGTTGGTTGCTAGGCAGCGCCTTTCAGCCTCACCGTTATTACAAACTGCAACCTTACTTGAGTGGCTGGAGAGAGATAGCTATTGAATCAGAGGAGCAGGGCTTCACATCCATGCCTGGAGACTCAACAGTCAGGTATGCAGACAGCATCTCGAATGGGACTGGAGATGGGACCAAAACCATCCAGTACCGCTACTGAGGGGCCAGCACCAATGAAATTCACAGACGAGACAACAATCAGTGACTTTCCCCGATATTGGAATCAGTATTGGTTATCAGGAGGTAAATATTGGAATCAGATCGTTACTCAAAAAGAGTGAATCGGTGCATCTACACATGGATTACTTTTAGGCCAAAGAAAGACCACACACACAGTTCTTGGACTCTTCCAGGAGGCTGGATGGAAGGTTTAATATAATTCATGCATTCATCTTGGTACCTCTAGATCAGGGGTGTCAAACTCTATTTCATCCCGGTCAACATCATCACCATGGTTACCGTTAAAGAGACAGATGTTCTTTGCTTTCTGAACCAGCTGTGTTGGCAGATTTCCCACTAGTTCCTGGACTTGATTGTGGGGACAAAAAAGATCACAAATTCACAAAAAGTGTAACTTATTACAAAAGAGACTCCTGTGTTGAATCCATGAAAACTTTTTTGTTTTAAACAAAATAAAACAACTTTTCTCCCATAAAAATTCATTTTTGTCACAAAATCTCCAATTCCACAAGAATTGTGACCTTTATTATAAAATTGAGACCTTTGTACTAAAAAAAAAAAATCATCCATCCATTCCATTATCTACATCCGCTATTTCCAGTACAGGTCACGGGGGTCTGCTGGAGCCTATCCCAGCTCTCTCCGGGCGAAAGGCAGGGGTACACCCTGGACAGGTCACCAGTATTTACACAGCAGATACTCACAGAAACAGACGGTCATCTGGTACCGAACCAGATATCAGGATTTATATCTCAGCAAAGCGGCAAAATTCATTTCAACACGCACTAAATCCACAACCATGATGAAGAGAGATGATGAAACTAGCGCTGCTTTGTCACATCATAATTGGAGGAAAACTGTAGGCTAAATAGCAGAGCACAGGTGGTGTCGCTGGAAGGTATCGTACAGATGTTTCGATACTTAGTGGTATTACATTAATTTGATCAATACCGGAAAGGTATGGATGTTCAATAGCCAGCCTTATTTGGAGTACATAGTTACAAACAACCGAGGCTGTCTTGGTGTGAGAACCCTGGCTTTCATCTTTAGTCTTTCTGTAAAACTAGCAGCATACTAGGCCATCTTAATAAAACAGTCCATGTAGCCTCAAAAAAAACAAAACAAAACAAAAAAAACACAACCTCAACTCCACACAGGAAGACTCCAGTTGAGATTCAAACCAGCAGCTTCCCAGAAAACCGTGAAAGCAAAAGTCACTGTAGATCATACGGAGGTGTCATACTGCTTTACCCTGGGCCACATCATCACCGTGGTTACTGTTAAAGGGCCACGTCATTACCGTTAAAGGGACGGTAACCAGTTATATTGGCAGATTACCCTTGAGTTCCTAGAAAAAAATTAAAAATGAATTTTTGTCATAAAATTTAAAATTTCTCAAATTTGGAACTTTTTTTTATAGAAAATTGAGGCTTTTGTACTGAAATTCCAATTTTTCTTTTAAAATCACAATTAAAAAAAAAAAAAAGTTGACTTTTTTTATAAAAAGTTTTAATATAAAATTACTTCTTTTTTTCACAACCAAGACTTTTTATCGGATGATCACAAATGTCACAAAATTGTGACTTTTTAACTTAAAATTACTTTTTTTTTTTGCTGAAAAATATCAACTTTTTGCAACATTTTGACATAGAATTAGAACAGTCGTAAAAATTGAGTCTTTTTATCATAAAAACACAAATTTAGTAAATTGATTAAAAAAAAAACAAGTTTTAACAAAAATTTCCAACTTTTAATTGTAAAATCATTGCCTAAATCCGGACTTTCTGACATAAACCAGCTGCTCTTCACCTCAGTTATTCTACTTTTTCATGTCAGAACTGAATCAAACATTTCCTCAGAAGTGTTCAAGTTAGAAATTTATGATCATCTTTAAATGCTCTTACGGACCACATAAAATGAAGTGGTGGGCTGGATTTGGTTTGTGGGCCTGGAGTTTGACACGTGTGTCTTAGTATGAAGAATCAGATTCAGAACCAGAACCAGAACCAGAATAACCCTTTATTGCCTTTGAACCAGCATCCTAGAACAATGAAATTACTTTTCAGTACAGCAAGTCCTAGAGAACAAAGAACATATAACAGGGTAGACAGGAGCGGATGACTGAGGCAGCAACCAAAGTGGCTTATATTAAAATAAAAAAATTAAAGAAAAGCATAAACACGAGTGTGGGGAAAAAAAAGGTATTCCCAAACTATGTCCAGAGAGGGGCACAGTGTGGGATTATAAAAAACACATCAGAACAAAAATGCAACAAACTCAAACTATTTGAAGATGTTGAAATGCAGAAGTTGGGTGCATTATTTTGCTTTTACACAAAACAAGTTCAATATCTCCCATCTTACAGAAGCAAATGAACAATTCTTTGGGATTTAAACATCACATCTTCTCTTTTTCTGCACTCTGCAGCTCCCACAGTAGACCCAGAGTGGCCCAGATGTTTAGTCAATATCAAATTTGTCAGAGATTTGGGTATATAACACTTCATAGGCCTCACAGAACACAGCAGCTCTGCAGGGAAAAGTCCTTTTAAACCCACATACTGAAGAGTTTGAGTGCAGCTGACAGCTCAGTTGTGCTGCACTAGAGTCAACACGGATGAAGCAGACACACTTTTAAAATAAACACTGTTATACAGAAGAGAAACATTGGATTTAAAAAAAAAAAAAAAAAAAAAGCACTTCTAAGAGTTTTTATATTTCTTGAAACATGTCAGGAGGACTCAGTCACCTTCCAGCCAGACTCACCCTGCTTCTGCGACGTCTGTGCGTTTCACTAAAGCACTAATGTAAACACAGAAAGGTACTTTTTGTTTCAGCTCAGGAGACCACCTGACACGGCTGCCTCACTGCTGCCATATTAATTACTAGCACATGCAATTTAACTCCAGAGGAAGCTGCTAAAGCTTTCAGTTGCTAAGCAATGCTGAAGCGGAGAGAGCTGCTTTAAAGAGACAAAACCAGTCACCTCCCAGAGATGCTGTGCTGCTTTCAAATGTCAAACACACATCACACCTTTAATTTTGATTGTTCTGGATATAAACTATACAATATTTATCTGTAATCTTAAACAAATGGGGCAAAGTGTTGCATTTTTGGGTAAAAACTCAGTTGTTATGCATAAACACAACAGAAATAGAAAAAAACACTCAAAAACTTTGTGCTAACACGAAAGGCCGAGGATGAACAAACCATGCAGTTCTAGTGACCACATGATCTTTTAAGAACTTTTTATGATGAATTACTATCTTAGACATGACTAAAGATCAAACATCATGTCCAGAAATCTAGATGTGCCGTCGGTAAATTTGAATTTGCTCAGCAGGTCCATTGAGCTACCCTGTTTTGGGTGCAAACATCCTTTTTCACCTTTGAAATTAGGCTTAAAACTTTCCTTTTGGATAAAGCTTCCATTTAGGGCTTTGGCGTCCTGAAGCGTCCCTTCATTGATGCTGCTACAGGCTTGCTATAGGTACAAACTTGCTCTGGAGGTAACAGGAATTAAAATGAGACGGCTGAATATGAGCAGAATAACTTCTGACGCAGATCCCCGTCATCTGCAGACAGAAGGAGAACACAACTATTTCTAGCCTCACAGACATTGCAATGATTCATTTTCTTCTTTTCAAGACCTATATTTGTGGATGACTGTGATTAGTGACTGGAAGAGGAACTATCTAACATAGATCTTCAAGCGGATTCCTTACAAAAGATGAACATGCTGGGAAGAAATCAGAAGTCCCGTTGAAGAAGACACCTGTTAGAACTGGACTGGGACAAACGATGATAAGAGAGAGTTTGTCTTCAAGCTTGGATTACTGGTCACAGGATTTCTGCTCATTTTGTGAGAAATGCTGCAAGATTATTTAAAAATGTCAAGCTGGTTGAAGACCAGAACAAGCACCTGCTGTCTCCCAAACACTCACTTCAGTGCAGCCAGACCACCAGCCACTGGTTCACAATAAAGGAAGCATGAAGGCAGAGAAACATGCTGCACACAAGCTCTAAACAAATGTGTCTGTGCATCCTGCAAAGTACAGAGTGCTGTCAGCTCGGTGTCAGTGGTGATGGCTGTGTTCAGGGTTAGATATTACCATCCAACAGCATGCTGTCTTCTTCTTTCCATCAATCATTCCTGAAAAGCCCCACACATCTTCTGAAGAGATACAAATTCTGCTCGGATGAACAAGTGGATGAACAACTGTTCATGTCTCCTGGAAATAAACCTGATGACATTTACAAAGCAAACCTGAAAGCTGGGATTTAACTCATTATTTTTGGGATTAAAGTTTGATCAACTGAGAAACAAAAGATAGATAGATGGATGGATGGATGGATGATTGAGGAGTGAATGAATGATGGATGGACAGATGGATGGATGGCAGAGGTTATATTTTTGAAATGAACTGAATTACAAACGAAGACACGCAGAACTGCAGACCATCTCTGAACGCAACCTCCAGCCCCAAACAAGCTGCATTCTCTAATCAACTGAGGATAGAATTTCACAAACATATTTCTCTTTCAGCTACAACTTTCAAATGATTATGTGGTCTTGATGAATCTATGCAATTTTGAATAAAGGCGGTGTATCTTTATAAGGAGTGTACTTTGCTTTTTGAGCCTGCTGGCTACGTCATCCCCTCCCCTTCTTGCTTGACCACCACGTAGATATCAATTTTTAGCCTGACCTTTCGTCTCCAACATCAGGGTGGTGAATGGATGTCCTCTGGGTTTAACTCTTATTCAGACTGACGTACAGGCAGAGAGCCAGACCTCGCCACGTTCAGTCCCACAGTCACCTGCTCTGACATTTCAGCTGCCGCAGAAATCGTCCTGTTTGTGGTTGCTTAGAAAAGGCAGCATGAGGCTTCCAGAGGGAGAGTGTAGAGGTTCAGGGAGGGACGGAGACGTGAGACATTCATCATCAGCAGACGGACGGATGGATGAGCTGTGCTGACAACCCCTCACTTTCGTTCTTCAGTGGTCTCTGCATTGCTACCTGCCTGCAGGGCTGTGTTTATTCATCAGTGTTTGGCTCTTTAGCTTTATATTGAACACTGAGATACAGAGACATTTAAAGAAGACATATTCTAATGTTGTTTAACAAGTGACTGAATCTCCCCAGATGTCAGTACCGAACAAAAGCTCCTTTTTTGACCACAGCTTTACACCTCTGCTCACAGCAGCTGGTTTCAGGGCAAGGCAAATTTATCTGTAGGGCACATTTCGTATACAAAGGCAACTCACAGTACTTTACAAAGGCGATAAATAAAAACAACAATTTAAATGTGTAATAAAATAAAAAGTACAACTGATTTGGACAGAAAAAGAATTAAAAACAAAGAATAGTAAAAATGGTGCAGTAAAACTAGACTAAAGAAGGGCTTAAAACAAGAACAGACTTTTCAGTTTAACTTTAAATGTGTCCAGAGTTGGAGAACATTTGATATCAGAGGAAGTTTATTTCATCTATGTAAAGCATAGTAGCTAAATGTTTGGTCCTAACTGGGGCTTCTACCAGCTGACTGCTACCTAAAGATCTCAGAGCTTTACTTGTTTATATTCTACTAGAAGATCAGTAATTTATTCTGGTCCAAGATCATTAAGTGATGTGTGAACTAACAGGAACACTTTAAAGTCTATTCTGTAGGTAACTGGTATCCAGTGGAAGGATCTCAGAACAGCAATAAAGTGTTCAGTTTTTCTGGTTCTTGTTAGGACTCTGGCAGCAGCGTTCTGGATGAGCTGAAGCTGTCTGATTGTCTTTT
>JBAMYA010045389.1:0-11757 GCA_037176975.1 Arrhamphus sclerolepis
GCTGCTTTAAGGTGGAATATCTGAGGTGGAGAACAGCTGCTTTAAGGTGGAATAACTGAGGTGGAGAGCAGCTGCTTGATGACAGGAAGTCAGGATTTAGGAAATGTTTGAAAAAGATTTTACAGCTAAAAGTTGCTAATCTTTCTTTAAATGTTTGATTTTTGTAAAAATGAACCTTTTTGTAACAAAAATGGCATTTCTGGTTATATGATAAAAAAGTCTTGGTTGTTAAAAAGAAAAGTCTTGATCTTGCAAAATTTGAAATAAAAAAAAAAAAAAAATTTTAAAGTAAACATTTTGTGATTTTACAAGAAAAGAAAAAGTGATTCTTGGAAATTAAGTCTCTAGATGTGATATTGTGAAATTTGCCATTTTACAACAAAGTTTTTTTTAAGGAAAAGATTTATAAAAAAATCAATTACACATAGTTGTAATTTCTTATGTTAAATATTCAGATACCAATAAAATACATGTGTTAAGTTAGCCAACTAGCATCTGTGCTAAATTAAATTGCTGTTGTTTTGTTGTGTAGCTGCCCGTAGAGCCAAACTATACTGACCAGTACAAGTTGTGTTATTTTTCCGACCTTCTGAACCCTCTTGCTGTTAAGTGTCAGTGTTAATCACTGCACCACTGCACTGCTGTCACAGTAGGACCCAACATCACCATGGTAGGACCCAAAATATCATGGTAGGACCCAACATCACCATGGTAGGATCCTACATCACCATGGTAGGACCCAACATTACCCTGGTAGGATTCATCATCACCATGATACAGCATCATGATACAACATCATCATGGTAGGACCCAACATCATAGTTCGTTAGTTACTTTTTGCTGTTGTTGTTTTATTTGTTGTTTTTATTATGTAAAGCACTTTGTTACAACTGTATGAAAAGCGCTTTATAAATAAAGTTTGATTGATTGATTGATTGAGGTGTGGTTGTGCAGCACCAGTGGCACCAGTGGCACCAGTGGCACAACCACACCTGAGTTTGTTTCAAAGTTACCACAGAAGAACGCACACTGGGCTGGTTCCTTCATTCATCTATGTTCGACATGGTGGAACATTTTATGAGAAACATGTCATCCAGCTGTCACATATGAGGGGTCGCTAAATGAGGATCAAGAGCACCTCCAGCAACTGGTTCTTCTTTGAGAAGCTAAGGCTATTATCTCAGGAAGTGTACCTGTCACTAATCTGATTCTGATCCTTTGATTCTTTCCATGGAAAACTGACGTTAAAGGATGAAACGTGGTGGTACCCAGACAAAGCACAAGGCCACAGGGATTAGTTCCTTTATGAGAGACATTGATTAGGTTTTAATGCCCCCAACTATTGATGGACTGCTTAAGAACTCAGGTGCAGGCCTGAGTTTCTCTCTTAACCACAGACCCACTTTACCCCTTTCTGAAATCTGTGGTTTCATTCAGACGCAACTGAAGGACAGTCACCACAGCTGTGATTTAAAAAGAAAAAAAAGATTTGTTATTCCACTCAGGCAAAAATCCAGCCTGCTCCTTTCTGGGTTGAAGGCCTGATGACTGTGGGTGGCCCTGTTTGACTCCAGAGGAGCTGGTGTGCTGCCATGTTTGCTTGGAAACTGGCAGCAACGTGGGCAAAGAGGAGCCAAAGATCTTTGATAATCAGGAGAGGAAGGAAAGAGAGAACACTCTCTGGGTGAGTAGCCCTTCTCTTTATCACTCTTTACTTCAGGCAAACTTGTTATGATCATTCATATCAAACAGAAACACAGCAAACGCTGAAGTACACAGAAGAGCCCTGAACTGCTGCATACCATACAAAAGAGCTTTTTGTTCTCATTCAATATGAGCAAGTTGCATATCAAAAGTACTCGTTCACATCGTTCATTCACACCGTCTGCCTGCGGTTCGTGACTTGGAGTGCTTGTTTATGTGCTACCTGTGCACAGTTATGTGCATGAGTGGGTGTGTACGTGTGTGATGCAGTACTCAGCTCCTTTATGAAATACTGCCAGTCTGTCTGGGAAGCACAGAGCAGTGAGACATCAAATGAGGGAACATTGCAGGTCACATGGGTAAAACCTGAGGCGGCTTCAATCCCAACCTTCCTCTCACATCCTGCTGTACTCGTACCCAGAGTCAGTTCAACACAATTATCACTAAATACATCAGGACAAAGCCTGAGGAAAAACTCCCCAGAAAGGACCCTTAAACCTGTGTGTAAATTGTTCATTGCCGAGGACTAGTCTTCGTCTCTGTCCAAACAGGAATAATGTTAGCCTCATCCACCGCCTGTTTGTCTCCTGTGGCGACATTTCTGAGCTCCAGTGATGAGCTGATTGAGTTGCAGCTGCAATAGCAGATGCCTGTCAGTCTCCCTGAATCTGATGGATGAGGATTAAGGCCTCAGCTGATATGTGAGGGATTATAAAAGTGTCCTCTTTTATCCACTCACAAAACAAAGTCAGTATAGCAGAAAGTTGTCGCACAGATGATTGACGCTTGCTGTATTTTCCAGCTGCTGCCCCAGAGCCTTTTTATTCCGTAAACAGTGAAGCAAGCATGGATTTTCTTTCCAGGTTTCTATATCCTTCAATCTTCCGGGTAGATAAGAGGAGATGTGCCAATCAATTACCTCAGCTTGAACTGAGTGATGCGTAATTCTAGATGTTTTTTTCAGTCTCCAGTTTGTGCCATCACTTCCAGATTTTATTTATTACAACTTGATTAATGGCTTTGACAGTTTGAGCAGACATAAGTGAGTGAATGCTAATGACTTTGGTGATCTTTAGCGCCACCATTATTGACCTTTTTTTTGTGGAATGCCTCGTCAGGACTATCATTGAGTTAGATACAATCATACACGTCCCTGAAAAATATTTTTCTTCTTTTTTAATCAATCACGTTTATTCATAACGTGATTTATAAATTTTAAAAATCAAATGTTCCAGTTCCAGTGTTTTGGATGGACTGACAGGACTGTCTTTTAGTTGGTTGGTCTCTTGCTGACTCCATGGCCTCAAGTGATCAAAGTTTTATCTGACTTCAAGGAGAGAAAAAGGAGAGAGAAAAACTTTTTCAATCATTTGTTTCAATCAATTTGTTTGAGGACAAAGCTTCTACTGCAGAGCATCAGAGTGGATCAACAGAAACATCCTTCTATTATGATCTAAAATGCCTTCTCTGTCTTTTGTGGCAGCCTTGTTCATTTAGTTTCTCGCAGATAAGAGGACATGCATCTTTTATCTTTTTAAAGTAATAAAATTACAAAATCAATGAAGCGCCAACCATCTCTGTGTGAGGAATCATCTCTGTCACCTTGCATTATTAAGTATTACAATAAGGGTTCTCTTGTTATTAGATAAGCTTAAGAGAACACTTTTTTAAAGTCATATAATTTAAGAGACCTTGCTCTGTAATAAATTTAATGAAAACAGCTCAATAACAATCAAAAGTCCACAAACTTACAACCTTCAGTCTTCTCTTGTTAGCAGCTTTCTCCAAAGACTGTGATAAAATGTCATTACTGTTGGTATTAAGCTAACATAAAGCACAAAGTTACCTCAGTGAGCAACAGCAGAGAAGAATGTTCTTCCAAAAAGAACGTATAGTTTTGCAAAGGTCATCATCAGTCCTCAACAACATTAAGGTCTGCTGTCTAGAGTTTATGTGAGCATCTGTCCTTCAACCTCAGCCATTACTTCACCTGACAACGAAAAACATCCGTTCCCCCTCTACTCATCATTAACCCGGCGGACGGCGTCTCCGCTGTGGTGTCGACACAGTCGGGGGAGGGAGGGGGATGAGACGCCACAGCGAAATAATGGCCGTAAAACTGACATGTTGAGACATGTAGAGATGTCCTGCCACTGATGCTGCTTAAAAATAAAGTAATGATTATAAAAAACGACAAGAAGAGAAGCTTTCTTTTAGAAGATGGATGGACACGTCCTGCTGGGGGGGTTCATTAGGACCCATTCACACCTACTTATGGACACAGTACTATTTATGTCCTGAAGAATGTTTCTGGTATTTAAAATCTTAATGTTTCATCCAGACAGTATTGATTATTATTGAGTGAATGGTTATTGATTGGGCTTGTTGTTTCTGATCTTCTTTCCAGATATACAGAAACAGCTGTGAAAGAGGTTTTCTTGATTTGATCATTAGTGCCTTGAATATACAGTAAAGCATTCTCGTCATGTTTGATAATGTATTGGTAATGATTAACGAGCTTCAGGAATTAACTTGCTATAGATTTTCAGAGGAGGTTTTCTTTCTTTGTGTGCAGATGAGAAACAAACTAATGGATGACATGTACGTTAAAAGTACACCGTGGAAGTTATGCATTTGTTTGAAACAGTCCCTCAGAAATCACAGCAAAACAATTAACTCAGTATAAATAGGGATGTCAGTATTAATTAATGTTTGATAATTAGCCTTATTCAGGAAGAGGCATCTGGTCCTTACAGCTCAGAAACAAAGAGTGCTCATATATAATAAAAATGTTTATCATATGTAAATCACTATCTTTAATTAGTTGTTGATTAGAATCTGTGCTCCCACAACATGGTCAGGAAAAAAAGGGAAAACAATAATCCAGTCTGCATGTTTTTCTCTGCTCACAATTAAACTGAATACATAACAACACCAGATTGCAATTAAGTCAAAGCAGTTTCTATGTATGTGTGTAAGTATATATATATACTTATATATATATATATATATACATATATATGTGTATACTTACACATATATGTGGTGGTGAGAGAATGATTGTTCATGTTCTTGTCAGTGTGTGTGTGTGTGTGTCAGTATGTGGGTGTATCAGTGTGAATGGGGGTCCACCCTCCAGCCTGGGTTTGGGGGCCCTTTGCTGTTGAGCTTGCCTGGGTTCATACAATGGTGAGAGAACTGGCTCTGTGGGCTTCCTGCCTTGCTGTATCCTGGACCTCTGAGTAAAAAAAGACACTGAGGACTCCCACCCTGAGATTCTGCTTTCCATGGACGAGGAGACAGCCTTTGACATGGTTGGATGTGATTTTGTCCATTGCCCGTTTTCCTGGACGTCGTTTCCTTCACTGTTACTGTTTTATTGCAACAAATAAAAATGTTGAGATTAGAAAAGAGACAGAACATCTTTGTATGCAGATGACCTTTTATTGTATTTTATAAATCCTACGATGTTCAAGTCACTAGTACTTTGAAGGAATTTGAGAAAATATTGCTTTGAATATTGGATTAAATCAATCTGAAACCATATTGTTTCCAAATAACTTCAAAGCTGAAAAAAACAAACAAACAAACAAAGCAAAACATACGTGCCTTCAACACCTTTTTAATTCATAATTTCTTCTCACTTTAAGTATATATCAGGATAAAAATCAATCAGGAATATTCTAGCCTCATAAAATGTCATTTTCAAAGCCATATATCAAAATAAAGAAAAGATAAATGGATTAATACCCCCCATTTCATTAGTAGAATAAATAAACATTGTTTGACTGAATATCTTTCCCAAATTCTTTTTTTTAAATGTATTCCATTAAAGCTAATATCTAATTTCATATCGAATAAAAAGACGCCAAGAATCAAAAGGAATTTCTTACAAAGACCTAAACGTCAGGGATGTATGGGACTGCCATGCTGTCCACATCATTGTTGGTTATGTAAGATCTGCTCTTTGTTTAGGTTTTCTACCAGGAAGGATGAAGAGTCGAAGCTTCAGCAAGTTACAGCTTTAGCATTCTTTAGTCTCTCGTTCAGCTAAAATCTGGTCCAACATTATGGATAGACTGACTCTGCAGTGGTTCAATAACTAAAATTCACATGATGTTGTCACATGTGGACAGACAGACAGACAGACAGACAGACAGACAGACCTTTATTAATCCCGGAAGGGAAATCACAGAAAACCAACTGAAAATAGTGCAAGAACATGTTCACACTTCATCAGTTTTGGACTTTTGCAGTTCAAGATGTTACAGATTGTATCTATGAAAATTGAAACGTATAGAGCCTTCCTACATTTGTAAACAGGAAATAACCTCACTAGCGTATGTTTTGGAACTGCCCTCAAATTCTGACATACTGGATAAGCTGTCTCAAGTCTCCTGCATTCATTTTACTAATATCTGAATTTTATTATTAGGAAGGTTTAACTGCAACACACACTAGCAGCATTAAAAACAATAATAATAATGAGAATTGTCGTGAAGAAGAAGACCTTCAGCAGCTCTCAAGAGCTTCTGCAATTATTTCTTGATCACATCTGGGCAGTAAAAGAGTAGATAATCCTTCTTTTGTAAAAGCAAAAACATGCAGCTGAATGCAGACAGAAAATGAGCTGCTGCAGTCTGCAGCTGCACCGAGATAACAGAAGTATTTATTATTACCAGGTGCTGTGTCTCATCAGGTTCCACCACGGCACAACAGTTACACACATCCAGCAGCCTGATGGGAAATACTGGTCGGAGTTTTTCTCCAGAAGGTCGCAGGAGGAGGAGCACAGGAGCTGTTTACTGACTTCACACTGAGATGAATCCTGAACATCTTTCAGTCTTCAGCAGGTATCAGCATTATTATTATCATTAACTGATGTAAAAAAAAATTGACATACCTTTATTTTGTTAAATCTTTTCCTTGTTTTTGTAACAGCACACCTTAAAACACCTTAAACACGTGTTACATCTGCTCACCGCCTCTCTTTCTATGAACCAGAACTTTCAGTGTGCTGGCTCTCTTTGCACAGACACATCATGTGACATGGTACCAAGAGCAGTCAGGTCAGAGCCAGTTCAAGAGCCGACAAACAAGCTGGGTCATTCTGAAATATTTTTATTTGTTTTTTAAGGTAGAACATGAGGAGAGGACAAATGAATCATATATTTTCCTCCATCATGACACAAGACAGAGTAGCAGGGGCCACCACCCTTTCCTGCCCAGCTATATTATTATTATTATTGTTATTTTTTTAAGGTTTATTGATTTTTTTTTTTTTTTGGAGTCGTGAACTTTGAAGGATGTTATATTGACTCCTTAATTATACCGGTTCATGGAGGCAGCACACCTGTCTTTTACTGATCAAACTTTCACTCTGAAGTTCTTTGAGATCGGCTCCTGTTATGTTGTTACCTTTTAAGCGTTTCGCTGATAGTTGAAACAAGGTTTGGGAAATCTGATTTATTCACAAATATATTATTTCTTTTATATAAGAAAATCTCACAATATTGGAACTTGCTTTGGATGTTGACTGAGAGGATGTTTGTTTCTGTATTGCAATATACCATCATATTTTTGTTTACTGGTTGACATAATTTAATGTAATTAGTTATGATCTTTGTGAGGGAAATTTGTTAAGGTTTATATGTTTGTTTAGCTCTTATGGTGTGTTCATGGAGAAGGAAACAGTGATAAATAAAAGGATTCGTGAACCATGAGTGCGAGAGTGACCAGTGATTCAGCGGAGGACGCTACAACTACTGCAGCAATGACTTTCCCTTTGGGAAATGAAAAACTATATATATTTGAATTGAACTGAATTGAATGTTCTGGTAGGTTATGGAGGAGGATTCACTTTTTACAAAGATACATTGCTGCAAAAGGGAAAAGACTTGTAAAAGATTTTGATTGCTTTTGCTGCCAGCTGGGGTATTTTTTTTCTTCAAGGCAATAAATCCAGAACTGAATAAGAGACCTTGACTCATGCACACTTTTGTCTGCCGTCTGTAGATAGCTCTCTTTCAGCTGATCTTCCTCACAGGCAGTCAAACTTAAACTGTCTGATCCATTGTCTTTGAATGGAAACTGTATCCATATCTGAGCCCTTCTCTAGGATTCAGCCTCACAAAAGTGCTTTTCAAACTGACTTTCCAGTGTCTCCAAGCGCCCAATAATTATAAGTTTCATTTCAGGTGGGTTTCACCAAACTCCTCCACTGAAGGAAACAGGAGTTTTGCCTTCCTATTGAGTTAATTCTATCCCGTCAGTTGAATGAAGTTGTTTTATGATTCTGCATAGAACCATTTAGTTTGTTCAGCTTTGAGAAAATCTCTACAATTCATGAGCCGGCCAATGTCACTGAAATGGAGCAGAATCTACTTGGTTTTGACCAACTGGAAACGTGTGAACAGCTGTACTTTATCATTGCCGATCCATAAGAAGGCCATCAAACTCAGAATGATAAAGGACTGCATTATGGACTTCCCTCGCGGTCTGGCAGGGAGAAGTAAAGATGGGGGATTGCAGGGAACTCTTCTTTATAAAACTGACAGCTTGGCCAACGGTGTCCATAACATCAGCAATACCAACATTCATTTCTTTGGCAGACGCTGTCGTTCAATGTCATGAGTCCACTTTTCTGACCAGTCATAATAATTTAATTTGTTTTGAAAAAGTTATGACTGACTGAAAACGTCAGAGCTTGTTGTGTGTTCGAGAAGGGACTGTGCATCTTTGGACACGTCCACAGACTCATCCAACTGCAGTGAAAATGTCTGGGCAGGTTTCAAGTTTTCCATCAACGGCCCTCCCACATCAGAGGCCGTTTCATCGGTTCGTAGAGCACTTGTGTCTAACGGTGGGATGTGTTTTGCATGTTCATCACAGCCAAACATAGTTCTGTGCTAAGCACCAGCAATATGAAATCTTCCACAACTGTTTGTTTTTGTTTTTTTTCACACTGAGCGATCGAAGAGCCACTTGATTCGAAACTTTCAAGCATTCTTCCCCACAAGCCTGAAAGAACTTCATCTGATGAGTCTCCAGGTGTCGTCGCAGCTTTGATGGCTTTCTGCTTTCTTTTGAAGGTGATGCTGCACAAATAACAAACAGTTGTTTATTCTGGTTTCAGGGTATTTTTGGCTTTTCTCTCTTCTGCATCTTCCCTCCCCCACTGGTGCAGGTGTAGCTGGGGGGCTCCCCTCACCTGTGGTCTTGGAGGAGGTGGAAGGACTAACATGTTCCCCACTGGGTCCTGAAGTTGAGGCCTGGTTTGTGTTTTAAATCGATCCATCTTAATTCAGATAACGATCTCGTAGGCTAACATTAGTTAGCTGATTGAACTAATGAATTTGCTTTTCAGTTTTTAAAAAAAAATTGCTGCTAATGTTTATGTGCCATTGGACTCAACACATGGGAATCATATGAACATTTCTCTGTATAAAGAGGCTTTTTATTGCCTGTTAATGCTAGAAGACCCCTAGAGGTCATATACAGGATGGCACAAACATTTGCAAAGCTTAAACAAAGCTTTCTAATTGTTTCAGTTGATTAAACTGTTAAATTAAATTGATGCTCAAAAGGGAGCCTGCTGAACTGGATGGTCCTGATGAGTTGGAAAAGGAATCTGGAGCACTTATGGGGGTCTGCTGCATGACACTGATCCAGCACACCAGCACCAACTGGGTTTCTGCCTGAAGTTCTGGTTGCTGTCACCAGTTGGTGCAGAGCATCATGGGTCAATATCATTACTTTAAGTAACTGTAACATCTACATCCACCATACACACATCTACATCCACCATACACACATCTACATCCACCATACACACATCTACATCCATCATACTCACATCTACATCCATCCACTGTTGGTTTATTTTACTCCTCATATTCAAATAAAGTTTGTTCGATTAGGCTGTCAAAAGGGCTGAAGGACACTTTCACCCACACTCTCACCTTTGCTAGGAAATATCTGCAGATCAAATTGCATATAAAAGTAAAAAGGGGTTTCTTTTGTCAATTTTGGCACAACATCAAGTTCTACCACAATGAACCGGAATCCTACCATGTTGATGCCGGATCCTACCAAGTTTCCTTCTACCCCAAAGATGTGCTGTTTAATCGCATAAAGTTCTGCCTCGGCATCATTTATGTAAACTTTATCTAGGAGTTGATCTAGGAGTAATTTAATCCATCAGTCTAAGTATTGCATGTGTCAGTGAGAGAAAGCTGTGTGTTTGTTACAGGTGGGATTTTCCCCTCAAACATCTCTAGAGTTTACAGAGAACTGTCCAGTCTGAGGTCAGAAGAGGATGGACAGCCTGGTTCCAGATGATGGACCATCTCTGGACATACAGCAGGTAGAAACTTGGAAGAAGATGTTCTGCGACTGGTGGAGGTGGTATCATGGTCAGGGCATTGGTTTGTTTACCAGCAACCAACCATCAGCCTCTGATTTTGAAAAATGAGGTCAAGCCAGAATTTGTGATGCAGAGAGGGAAGGTCTGAGGTTTTGAGCTTCATGATCTTTCATTCTGTTGAGTTCTCAGTCCAGTTATACGCACCTTGGCAACTTTTATTTCATCTGTGTTGTTTCCAGTTGGTTGGACTCACTTCATTTCCATGGTGACCATGAGTGTGAGATGGAAGAATGATATGGAGGATTAAAACATCTGGTAACATTTATGTATGCGGTACCTTGGTTTGGATTTGGATTGTTTTAAATAAACCTTCATTTAGTTGATTTAAGAGCTGTAACCTCAAAAGTAGGTCTGAATATGGAAAAAACAATGGGAAAGCAGAAAAGCAGGTTGTCTTTCCCACCCTGACATCATCAGGGGATGTGAGGTCATTGACAGGAAGTGATGAATTTAAAGAAGCCACTCCTCCATTCGGACGTTCAGTCGTCTTCCAGAAAACATGAAGACTCCTGTCTACCTGCTTCTTGGTGAGTCAAATACACACTTTCTTTCATTCATTCATCCAGAATCTTCTCTGAGTCAGATCTCATACTGACAGTTGCTCCTCTTCCTAATCTCGATGTTCTACACCTTCAGTCGTTGTTGTGTTGATCAGCTTCTTCTTGTTGCTCGTTGGCTGTAAAGCTGAACTGGTGGAGATGTTCCACATTTGAGCTCCAGAAAGATGCTGCAGATGACAGAAGAGAGCTGTCATGAACCAGAACCAGAGCAGTTGAACATGAGACAGGTTCTGAAGCTTCATGTCCGTCTGGCAGCAGAACAACCTGAAGATGATGAGAAAAACTTCTTTAGTCTCTTTGTTTTAATTGTCAAACAGGTCACAGACAGGAAACCACAGCTGCTCCACAAACCTCTCAGCTGCCAGTTGCTGCTGGTTCCTTTAAATATTCTATTTAATACCACGACTGAAATACTGATATTTACTTGTGAGAGTGGTTGATAGATGTTCACTGATATTCATGAGGAGAAACCCTCCACATCTGGTTTTAGTGCAGTTTTCTTCATGTTTCTACCTTCTGATTCTCATCATCTGTTCAGCGGAAAAAATCTTGAAGGTTTCCACTAAAAACCACATTTGAACTGTCCACAACTGAGCTCCTCCTGCTGGTCTATGTATGACAGCAGAACATAAACTAACCAGTCACGAGGGGGGGCTCTGAGACTGGAGCTGGTGGTGCAACGCCCTGGACACGTCCTATGATGTCCTGGACATCGTAGGACAAGTATTCCTGTTACAGTCGGTCAGTGTGGCCTGCGTCTATATGTATGCATGTTTCGCTCTCTCTCATTTTTTTTTCAATTTCAATTTCAACAAGCTTTATTGACATGACTGTAAATCAACAATACTGCAAAAGCCTTAACATTCTTACAAATCAGGTATAATAAAAACTGAGTCATGAAGGTATGGAAAAAAACAAGGAATAAAATAAATTAAATAAATTAAAACCAAGAAAATAAAAATAAAAACACACACACAATATGTATCTATGTATGTATGTATATATATATATACGTATATATATATATATATATATATATACATATATCTATATATATATATATCTGTG
>JBAMYA010045390.1:0-11756 GCA_037176975.1 Arrhamphus sclerolepis
TCGATAAGCAATTACCCAGTTTTGTGATACAGAAAACCCAGGATTAACCCTGAAGTTACCTCACTAAAGCAAAATCTTGCTTTGTGATACAGGCCTCTGGTTTAGTTCAGTTTCTGAAACCAGATCAACTGAACCTTCTTTCTCGGGGCTCAGTAACCTCCTTTCTGAAACGGAACCCAAGTCTGTGTGTGGCAGACTGAGGTAATTAAACAATCAATGGCTGTTTCTTTACCTCAGTCTGATTTTTGTTTATTTACCCCATAATGTTTATGGTCATCCACCATAGACGTCATGGATATAGGCTGGTCACAATGCCACCTATTGTCCTGGCCGTGAATTGCTTTGCAACACTCACCAAACAATGGAGAAGTCTGAAAGGTCCATGTCTCCATGGATACAACTGCGTGTCTACGGAGTCGGAGAAGGCCTTTAGATCAACAAAGACAACTGGAAGTGGTGGTGTACACAAAAAGCTCCAAATGCTGCACACGACTATCACCTAGTGGATAAAAATAGCACAATTTCACAACATTCCTGCGCTTACAAAGAATGTTGGTTAGTTCTATGTTTCACTGACTTTGACACAAGCTCAGGTGGAGCTTTAGCAAAGTAGAGGAAAAAATGTCGAGGCAAACCTTTAGAACACACAGTTTAATGCATGTATAACATGTAAAAAACAAAAACAAACTACAGTTTGTTAATAGATTTTGAAAGTTTAAATTATCTTGAAAAAAATGGGCAAAAGAATTCACAAAAAAAAAGATACATTTGTCAATATGAAAAACAAAAAGGGAGAAAAAGGACCAGGCGGACAAAGAAACATTGTTTAAATAGTTTGCAAAACATTAGCCAAAACAAATACAACCACCACTCCTGAAGATATTGCAGTATGGCTCACTGCCTTGATAGGTGGGGTCATTTCTGATAGTGTATTGCTACACATGACACATGTATTGGGAAACATATTGTGTCTTGAGGTCCTCACCATGAGGTACACAACCCTAATACATAACCCTAACACACACATACACACATGTATATATGTGTGTGTGTATGTAACAAAAAAGCACCTTGATTGATGACAACTGAACTGATCTACCCTTGAAAATGTAATGGTAGCATCATAGCTGAATATTAAATCCTAGCCTAAACTCACTGGCCTGTAAAAGAAAAAAAGAAACAAGGTCGCACAAAGTATTCATTTTACTGATTTGATTGTTTACAAAGCAGCGAAGGTGCTCCACTTTACATAATTTCTCGCTGGTCTTTGAACGCTATGCGCGTATCTCGCGAGAGGAGAATTCTCTTGTCAACACCGTAGTAGAGGGGAGGTCTATATACTGTTCTCGCGAGAGGATAATACCTTGTCAACACTGTACGTGGCTTTTTTGGGAGGTTTACATGGAAACGCTGCTGTGTTTAAGGACAACATCAGAACGTTGGTTAACTATCAACGGTTCCTCACGCGCTGTTATGTATGAATGTCCCTGAGGACGTCAGTGGCCTTATAAGCATCTGCAGCAGCACTGAGGACTGCTGGAAACCCCCCTGTCCCTCTAGACTCCGGTCTGTGGGGCTGACATGGCGGACAGCGGCTCGACGACAGAGCCCTCAGGCTCCTTGACGAACTCATCTCTGCCGCCACCGAGGACCCGCATCTTCAAGATCATCGTGATCGGGGACTCGGGCGTCGGGAAGACCTGCCTTACCTACCGCTTCTGTGCAGGCAAGTTCCCCGAGAAGACCGAGGCCACGATCGGCGTGGACTTCCGAGAGAGGCTGGTGGAGATTGACGGCGAAAAGATCAAGGTGGGCGGCAGCGATTTATGGGCCGGTTCCACCCCCTGTTACAGCGTTAAATTCGTCCCTTTCAACGGCTTCCCTGTTCTTATACGGCCGCATTTGAAGCAACACTTTAGAAATATAAGTAGACGCAAAATAATATTTATTTCTTCGAACGTCACCCTGTCAACTGGACAAACGCTGGAGCCCCAGCCTACAATTCCCATAATGCTCCTGAATTCATGCGTCCTGTTTTCCGGACTGGAGCTAAATTCAGGGGCGTGTGGAATCGTAGGGCCGAAAAACAGTCAAATTTATAACCTCTAACCGATTCTACCCATGCCAGTCACTGCGCTGGTTTGAAATATTCACTGAATAACCAGAAATAGTTGATTTATGTGTAGGGCTGGTATATAGCAAGTGTATTTCTTAATTTAGGTATATGTAATAATTCCAGTGTCGATACGAATAATATAAACAGGCAACCTGTCAAGAATGTCGAGAGAGGATAACTGATCCCACAAAAACCAATGAAAAAGCTAATAGCCAAACACATGAAATCTCGTCCTTTAAAGCTATGTAATATTGTAGAAATAAACATGTTTTGGGGAAAAGAAGAAAGAAAGGGGGAAGTCTGTGCTCACTTTTTATTTTGTTTTCATTACCAAGAAATGTGTCGTTACTGTCAAACAAACCTTCTTGACATTGTCATAATAATGTAAACCAAAATATCAGAAATGTGTTTTAAAATGATCATTATAGAAACGCTTTCTATGTCATATATGTTATTTAATTATTGACCAACCCTGTCTGTTTCCTTTCACAAAGATCTGTAACCTACTCTATAGAGAAACGTCACAGTTTTGATCGTTGAGCATAAACCTCGTTGTGGTAAAAAAAAAAAAAAAAACACTAATAATAATAATAATAATAATAATGCAATCACTCATTCATTGTAATTGAGGTAAATGAATGAAAGAAATTTTGATCAACAACGTCGGAAAATTTAGGGAGACTCAAATGTTCTTGCGGACATCCGAAAACATTGTAAATGGCCTTGGTTGTTAGTTTCAAACGTGGACAGAATCTTGCACGACCGTGGACAGAATCAGAGAAAAGAAGTCCCAACTCCTGTAGCGACTGTGATAGTGATCTCACAAACCACCGCTGCTTTCATTTCCGTCACCAAGTTTCTTGTCAGTAACTTTACTTGTTACTGCCCCTGGTGGAGGTGTTGCAAAACAACTGTACAAACGCAAATAACACATAAAGGTATGAGAATAAGCGGAAACGTCTGTACTACATTTTGCACGACCTTACTAACGTTCAGTATAAATGTGCTTTTAGCTGCTCTTTCCATTGCCCAGAGACCACCAGGGATGGAGCTGGTAACAATCCAGAAGGTCCCTTCTTTCCTTTTTTGGAGAATCCTGCATCCATGCCTTCAAAAACACTCGCTAACAGCTAAACAGCAGGTTTCCTCTTTAAAACATCCCTGAAAACCAACCACGTCTAGGCAGATGTAAGTCTGAAAACTTGCTACATCTGGACAGATGTAGTCTCTGAAAATAGGCTACATCTAGACGGATGTAGGGTCAGAAAACGGGCCACATCTGGATGGATGTAGGGTCTGAAAATAGGCTACATCTAGACGGATGTAGGGTCAGAAAACTGGCCACATATGGACAGATGTGGGTCTGAACCTCCAGGAGAACCAACTGTTTCTTCTAAGACTGGGGTTTTACTCGTTTTTGAGTCATGTATAAAGTGGTTTATTTTTGTTTCTATTGACTGGCAGATCCAGCTGTGGGACACTGCAGGCCAGGAGCGCTTCAGGAAGTCCATGGTGCAGCACTACTACCGTAACGTGCATGCTGTCGTGTTCGTGTATGACATAACCAACGCTGCAAGCTTCCAGAGCCTCCCCGCCTGGATCGAAGAGTGCAAGCAGCACTCTCTGGGCACTGAGGTACCCAGGATCCTTGTAGGCAACAAGTGCGACCTCCAGGACTCTGTTCGGGTGGGCACAGACGTGGCGCAGCAGTTCGCCGATGCTCACTCCATGCCTTTGTTTGAGACGTCCGCAAAGAACCCCAACAGCCAGGGAGACGGAAACTACCGGAACAGTGACCACGTGGAGGCCATCTTCATGACGGTGGCCCACAAGCTGAAGTCCCAGAAGCCACTGGTGCTCAGTCAGCCGCCCGAGGCGTCCGGGGGTTCCATCACCCTGAGCCCCACCCCCGACCTGGAGGGGGGTCGGGGGTGGGGCTGCAGCAGCTGCTGAGGGAGGATGACCAAGTGAAAAAGGGAAAAGACATAAGCTTGGTGTTAGAAGGAGTAAAAGAACAAAAATGAATGACGGATCCACTAAATAGGGTCCAATCAGAAAAACACAGATGAACGTCACAGAGGAGACATTCCTTCACTGCTTCTGATTAACTTTGTGTGATTGTTTTTTGTTTTAAATTTTGTTTAATTTACAATGAGGTCAAACACCAAACTGTGGCTCGGCTTTCTGGGTATTCTCCAGTTGTCAGGTCCAGAAGCAGATATCTACTTCATTCCTCATCCAGCTGCACAAAACATCTCACCAAGAAGGGATGTTTTTAAATGCCTAATGTCCAGTTAGGAATCAGTTATCAACCACATTATAATTTTTTTTTATGTGTTTGTTTTTGCCGAACTGCTGAGAATATAAAAGAGGGGAGAGAGTGAGGAAAACTGCAGTGAAGACTTATTTCAGGAGGTGAAAGTTTCATCTCAGCTCTTCTGCATGAACCACAGTCACCTTTTCATTGTTCTTATAACTATTAAAAGAAAAATAGTTTAATCAACTGGATTTCATCAAACTTCCGTTCTCAGGTCTTTTTTTTTTATATTCTTGTGTCAGAGTACATCTGAGACTTCTAAACTGTTCTCAGCATGCCCTTTACAGTTGCAGGTAGAGGTCTGGGAATCAGGGTGGGGCAAATAATGACCAGTGTTGCCAACTCCTCAGTAAGGAAAGTTGCTATTGGCTGTCCTAGAAGTTGCTAAATGACATCATCGCCTACTTTTCATATTTCACAATTTGCATGGAATTGTAGTGGATGCTGTAGGAGAGAGGGATAACGTGGGAGAGAGAAAAAAATGAGAAGAAAAAACGTTTGTTTTGTTCGTATGTTTAGAACTACAAATTAGTTATATTTTGATTCTTGGTTTGCATTTTTTAAATTTTGCCATTGAAATAGGCCATCACTTCTCAAAATAACCTCATGATTTAAATGCTTTGCCACAATACATAAATCAGTTTTGTCCTGTATTGTTAAATGTTAGAATATCAAGCCTACAAGTCACAGCAAAACATGAACAAGTGTTGCCATAACTATGACATTTTTAACAGTTTTTTGGATAGATGGTTTTAACTTGACATTAACAATCTAAATGGACCAAAAACAGAAAAACCTAATTAGGTTAATTCAGGTTTTATTGTTTGCTGTGTGAGTCAAATGTAGTGCTTTATGTTAGTGTGCCAGAGAAGAAACATTTACAATTAAATCCTGTTCTGGAAGCCAGGAGGTTCATTTTCACTCTGGAGGCAGAATTGGTTTCCTCTCTGACTGCAGATGGGAGTGTTCGGAGGCTGCTGGGAGGCTGCCTGGGAGTACTGTGTGATGAGGATCTCATGGGAGCACCGGCTGAGGACAGTGGAATGATAAGTGCTTTCACGTCAAAGTCTCCAAAACACCAGAAAAAGTGGCTAAGTTTGTCAGTAGTCACTTTTGACAAAAGGGTTTGGAAAGTGATCAAAGTTGGCAACACTGGTAGTTACCCTCAAGAACCAGTCATGAAATTAAAGTGTGTAAGGTTTCATTGGTTCTTGATACGCCACAGCACTTAGCTACATCCACCAACTGAACAGGGATCAGCGATGGATCAGACAGTAGATGGAGAAGTTTAGAGAGTAAAAATTAAAAGTTTGATGGACAGTTTTACGGAGGATCATTCCCTCACAGCAGATGGTGGGTTTAGAGCTCTTTGACCTGTTGGACCAGAACACACATGTGCAGTAAGAGGTTAGGTCTTTTTCTTTTTTAAATTTAGCTGAATTAGTTTCTGAACAAAGTCATAACACTGGAGGTTAGCCAGTGAGGGTTTTCAGGCACGTCAACATGAACATGCATGATTTCCTCATACTGTATATGACAGAAACAGCACTCACTGCTGCAGCTGTGACTCCAGTGGAGCGCACACAGTAACAGGGTCTTGTTTCACATCTGGCTGCTTCTTTCCTGATCTTAAAGTGTCCTTTGCTTTACTTCAGTTCACTGCAGCCACAATCAACAAACAAAAAACTGTCCTCATCCTCAATGATGACTAATGAATGAAACTGTTGGAAAAAGGGAATGCTTACAATGTTTTTGCTGCAATAAACTACCAGAAAATATCAACAAGTGTTGTCTCTTCAGAAAAGCTCAATCCAACTTTATTAAATACACACAATTAATGACACCTTCATTTTTTGCAGCATAGCCTACTGGAGATTTCACATTTCAGTTTAGAGAAATGTCACTTGTTTGATGATATTTGATGGACCAGTGCAGTAGAGGGGCTGTAATCTTCAAAACTGCAACAATTCAACTCTGAAAGATCTCTTAAGGCTAGTTTATTTATTTCTTAAAAAGACACGACTGCTTCAGCTAGAATCCAGATTCCAGCTGTCTCTGCTCACATTGAAATGTTTGGACACATCTGTCCTCTGTATGGATGCTAAAAACAGTCTCTGGTGTGGCTGATGTCAGGTCAGTCTGCTGTACGGAGGTGGTCTGGAGGGCCCCTCCTCTTCCTCAGCAGCTTCTCTGCTGCTGGACTGAGCAGGACAGTTGAAGAGCCTGTCCTCGCCTCCTGCTGGACAGGAAGAGAACTACATCACAGAGAGAAACGAAACAATCATAGATGAGGACAGACAACGCTGTCCATCGTTAATCTACAGAACCAGTCTTCTAGGCAGCATTGATGAGTTTAGGTTCAAATCTCTGACCTGTTAGGGCTGAACGATTTACTGGAAAAAATATCTGCACAGAACAGAGTGTTGGCAGAAAAAAAGTGACTTAATTTGCTGCATTTTTACTTACTTTGGGACTGGAATGACACAATCAATAAAATAATCAATAGTCAAATCAATTAAGCTGAAAATGTTCATGTATTCTGCCCGAAAGTATCGTTCTACAGTATGTTTGAGGAGCACGTTAATAATACTTCCTGTATTATTAAATCGGACCATCAACCAAGACTTGAATCAATTTATGACATTAGAAATCCCTTTTTTTCTTTTTAACTATTATCCTATTTTGTGTGGGATCAAAGTTGAAATTATGTAAATATAGTGTACAACCAGACAGTTCCCCTGTCCCCAGTGGAAACCACACCTATGGTGCCAATGATATATTTGATTCATCAGAAAATTATTGTCCAAGATGCCATTTTAGATGCTGATGTGTTTTGGAGATCAAAACGATACCATGGTTGAGACTTTTAATCATGCAACCAGAAATGTCACAAAACTGTGATTTTGTTTTTAAATCTTAAAATTACACATTCTTGTTGAGAAATGTAAACTTTATGAAACAGCAGCAAAAATTGCATTAAAAAATTAGCTTTTCTACTAAAACAACACATTTTTGTTATAAAAAAAAGAGTTAATTTTACAAAAATCACAAGTTTTGACAAAATCGATAAATATTTAGTTGTAAAAATCTTTTCAAGTGTTTTCTGTATCCTGACTTTCCAGCAAAAACTAGATGCTCTCCACCTCAGTTATTCCACTTTATGACATCACATTGAAATCTTGTCTTTAAATGCCCTCAAGGACCAGATGAGATGAAGCGGTGGACTGGATTTGGCCCGCGGGCCTCGAGTTTGACACACATGCTTTACACAATCACACTGGTGTTGGCAGAAACCATTAAGACAAGTAAAAGTGCGTCTTACCTTGCCAGGTACACACCATCTCAGTGTCCCCGGGGTCACGCTGAGGAACCAGAGTCTCCTGCAACAAACATGACAGATTGTAGACGAGGCTGGTTGCTGCAGACCTGCATGTGCTGGTGCTTGTGGGAATCTCTCCAGCAGATGAACTTGGCATAAATATTAGTTTAATGTCTAACATTAGCCAGTACAAGTGTCATAAAAATTGTCTGACTGAAAAATTATCATTAGAAAAACACAAATATTTCAAAGGCAGCAAACTAGGGATGGCAATCCAAGAAAATGTTACAATGAATTAAAAATGGAAATAATTGAAGTGTTTCCTTACCCCCCAAACAACCCCCATCTCTCATATATATATATATATATATACACATATATATATACACACAAACACACATATATGTACATGTATGTATATATATGCGCGTATATATGTATGTATGTGTCTTACCCTAAATCGGACCCTGACCCGACCCCTGATCCTGAACTAAAGACATTTCAGGTTTGTTTCTTTTCAACTTCATTTCATCAGTTAATATACGATTGAAGCCAGAATACTGACAGAGACAATCTTAGATTTTCTCCAGAGTCAGACGTTTCTGTCCATCTCCTCAGTATTTGGTATTGTTACCTTTAAAGGAGAATCAAAATCCATTTTTTTCCTTGTCTTTGTTGAATAACGGAAGTCCATCCACATTCAAAAACGTGAAAAATCTTAGACATTCTGAACATCTGTTTCATTGAAATTCCTCCTTTAGAAATGTTTGCCAGAAATTGCGCCAATCTGAACAACAGATACAAATGACATAAAATGTATCTCTCTCCCTCCTCCTGTTCTGTACAAACCTGACCCGGCCTAGTCCCGAGTTCTGGCCGGGTACTGGGGCGTGATTTCCCACCACTTTTGTCAGGTCAGTTCGGGCTCGATATTATGGGATATAATTTTTAATATAGTATTTTTATTTTATATAAAGCTATGGCGTAATGATCACAACATAGCAAATAGACTTTGAATTCTCTGCCCAAGGCCGGCTCGATACCCGACCTGAACTCGGGACCGGGTTGGGTCGGGTTTGGGCAGAATGTACACGAGCTAGGGTCGGACAGATTGTTGGGCCTGATCTTAACTCCTTGTGTTGGCCAGCTGTATTTTCCGTATTGGGCAAAGTCTCGTGAGTGGCAGCAAAGGCAGCCAATCAGTGTCAAGTGTTTGCATTTCGTATTGAGGTTGTCAGTTAAACCCAAAAGGATGTCAAATGGGTGCAAAACTACACATTTAAAATCCCCCATTAAACAGGATTTTAGGAAACTTCTGAGGTATTACAGACAAAACCAAAATGTTGTTGACTATGTATCACGTCACAGAACAAGAACAAATACCCTGTTAGACTATTCTATGTCACCTTTAAATTGAACATTTTAGGTTTCCTTCCAGAACCTTCTCTCAGGAGTTTCTGGAGTCTTGGTCCATTCATCCTGACAGAACTGCTGGAACTGAGTCAGATTAGTTTTTCACATCTGAACATATATGTTCTACAGGACTGAGATCAGGTCTTTCTGAGGACCGCTTTGAAACCTGGACTTTGTGGCAACCAGTCCAGAACCTGGACTTTGTGGTCACCACTGTAACTACATTTTTGGCTTATTTCTTTGGATTTTCCCCTAAAGGAAACCAGAAGCTTCCAGAGCCATGACTTCATCATCTGCGCGTTCTGAAATTACTTAAAGGCATATTAATCTGAGCATTTGTAAACTTCTGACTTTGAAGAAAGTTATAAAAAGTTCTCTCAATATTCTGGCATTTATCAAATATGAATAATTTAGGCAACCCGAACAGGTTTAGTCTGATTTAATGTCAGGCAGTGAGGAAAATTCAGCTTATGTGTCTACAAACACACATACATACATACATACATACATATGTATATATATGACTGCTGGTTTCATCTACAGATGACTTTTTTTGTATTCCAGGCATGCAATATTCCAAAAGACACTGATATGTGGGCAGTTTAGTGGAGTTTAGTGGTTAGGGTGAGCACCCACCAAGGGCAAAAGAAAAAAAAAAGAAAAAAAAATGTTTAAAAGTAAAGTTCCTCAAACAGAGACTGAAAATGAATTTGGCACAGTTGTCCTCCTACAGAGCAGGAACGGCTTGAGAGATTCAAGGAACATCAAGGTTCATAATTAATAGTTATAATAGTTATTGGAACTAAATTCATAAATGCTACTTAAATATACGAAAATTTGGAAAACTGATGATTGACCAAAAAAGAAAAAAAGGACTTCTGATTGGTTCATAGATACTGTTTACAGAGAAATATCATCCTAACTGTTTCTGATGATCATACCACACTGTGGCAGACAGATCAGCGGATCAGATCTTAAAGCCGTTTTCACTCTGGTCTGTGTCAGTCCTCACCAGTCCGGTTCTGGAGTCGTAGCAGCTGCACCAGGGGAGGCTACGGGAGCCCAGGTAGGCCATGAGGCAGGACAGCAGCAGGCTGATGGTGCAGCTCAGGAGGATGGTGGCGTTGGCGCCCTTCACCATACCATGAAGGACGAAAGTCTGCACACACGGAGAACCGCTCATTTCCAACGCAGCTACATAAAGAAATGACTTTCCCTGCTTTTATTCCATCCTTCCTTTCAAGTAAAAACTGTTTTCAAGTGCTTCAAGCTTTTATTTTGAGGCTGTTATAGTTAATTTCAAAGTTACAAAAGAAGTCTGAGCCATTTATTTATTATGGTTCAAACGTGATTACACAGAACAAAATAATATCCTCGTTATTTTGCATGAAAAAGTGGAGGACCTGGTTTTATCCTTTAAATTTCATACTATGATCTCAGTCAATGTTCTTTGGCTGAAAACTATAAAAAAAAAAAAAAAAACTGTTGTCAGCTGCTTGTATTTGATTAAAAATAATAATAATTTCAATTCATCACAATGCTCCAAACAAAAAAAAAACTTATGAACATGAAAAAGCAACTGAGAATAAAATACAAAAAAAATGTGATGTGTTCACCAGTGAAGGCCATCAGCTAGAGACACCTGTGGCCCACTGAAGACAACAGTTACTGTAGTAACATCAGAGACGTGTGACGTGTGTTGGGATTTACCACTTGAGGACTGTCATGGTGGTGGAACACGTCTTTATTTTCTTCTCCATAGGTGAGGGTCAGAGAGGAGTAACCAGATATGAAGACCGCCACGGCACAGGAAAGCCCTGCAGCTACCACCATCACACTCACCTGAGGACACACGATGTCAGCTTTTTCATGACTGACCCAGTTAACAGTAACAGAGAAGCAGGAGACAGTCATGAGAGTAAAAGCACTGAGAGAGAACAGCGAGAGAACAGCTACAGCTCTACTTCCTGGTGGAACCAGAAGTTTTTGCCCTCCGTTGATAATTTTATAGGGTTTTATATCATAAAGCAGCTGGTATAAATAAAAATAAAGCTTTGTTTTATTTGTTTCCTTATTTTATAAGAATAAAATAAATAAAGGAACTGATGATGAAGAGAACCAATGATGGGATGAAGACACTTTTACATCTCCAGTTTTTCAGTTATGAATGGCCAGGAAGGACTTCTCAGAGACTACAGCAAGGCCCTAACCTGGGTGGCGTACTTCCTGGGTGGGATGCAGCGGTCAGTTGTAGGCAGGAGATGATGTCCTGCCTTGCTCCATGTCCTCTTAAAGTGCCAGTCTTCCCTTCTTCATCTATCAAGAAGGCCAATCGCCACCACCTCAGCTCCTTCAGGGTAAATCCCTCCATTCTCTTATTTTTTCTTCTTTGTTATCAACTCGTGATTTAAATGTCTTTTTATGCATTTAGCAAACAGTGAAAGTGATACACACCTGGCACTCAGAAGTATGCAGTCTGGCGGGGCTGCTGGGCTGTACCGGGCCTCTAGTGGAAGTTGGGAGTGGTGAGAGAATGATTGTCCTTGTCTTTGTCAGTGGGTGTGTGTTGGTGTTTCTGAGTGAATGGGTGT
>JBAMYA010045391.1:0-11756 GCA_037176975.1 Arrhamphus sclerolepis
GTAATTAGAATATATATATATATATATATGTGTATATATATATATACACATATATATAAAAAGACTGCACAACAAGGAGGACACTTAATCAATGAGGTTTAAATTTTGCAGGCCTGAAAAGAAACTCAGTGGCAAGCAACATTAATTTACAATTTAGTGTTACATAAACAAATGGAGGGCAAACGGTTTTCTTCAGAAAATGTATTATGGTACAAGAATGTGAAATACTGACATTTATTTTACAGGAAGATATTTGATTGTGAGTGACAAATTATTAAACTTGTCAATGTTACAATGCCTTAAATAATCTTGGCCTTCAGGCTGAATCACTGACAATACAAGGGAACAGTTTCTACACATCACTGTTTGATACCACAGACTGACTTTTACTAAAGAAAGTAAATACCTTTGTTAATTATCCATCCCCATATTCTCATGATTTTATTTTACAACATTAAAAATGGACTACTAATGGCTGCAAAACATCTCATGGTAAAGAATATCACCAAAACTAAACTTATTAACACTATAAATATTAGTTGATCACTAGAGCACCAGTCAGGTGGAAGATTTGAGAAAAAGGGGGTACAAAACAAAACAAAACAAAAAAAAACCAACTTCATTTCCCTGAGTCTGTATCAGAAATCCATTTAGTGCGACTTCATGGTGTGCAAAATACATATAAAAAGAATTGTTCAAGTTGTTGGAGGTTAAAGCAGTTTCTGTCATTGCACAGTTTTGGTCTTTCAAGTAAACCGTCATATCAGAAGTGAACAAATGAAATTTGTGGGAAACGACTAATACAGGATCCATCTTTAGAGAGGAGCAAATTGTGCAGATGGACACATTTTTCCCAAGAATATTTGGTATGGTCCTTGAAATTTTCAGCTGAAGTTTGTTCTTAGTGACACTTTTTTCTTTTCATTATACTGAGTGTTGAGGCTATGACAGACACCTGCCCCTCATGCAATTACTGCATTCATGGATAGCCTCTGTTTCACTTTCCCATTTTATTCTGAGTAGAATAGATGTAGTGACACTGAGGAGGCAGCCATTTAAAACCACAGGAACACAGTGATAGTCATTTTGTTAGGGTTACAGAGCACTTCACGCTTCATCAGACACAGAGACATCCACTTAGACAGAACATTAGGAGGCACAGCTTTCATTTTCTTGCTTTAAACACCAAGCCTGTTTGGCTCCCTCATCATCCCACGAGAAAAAAAAAAAGTATCCATTTAGGAGGAGTCACTTGGCAGGGGGAGCTTCAACTCTTTATCGATCCATTTTTCTGCTGAATGATTGACCAAGAGAGTGGGAAGCTACAGGAGCATTGAGAGACAGGTAGACAGAAATCTCTCTTATTCCCATAGTCAAATCACTCTTTACCATTTTGCGTAGTTTGAACATCTAGTGTTCGTTCTCTCACTCTCATTGTGTGTAAGGATACCATTTTCCTGACACACAGGATGGTCTGTTTAGAACTGCGAATACAGAGAAAGGAGAGAGAGAAAAAGAGAGACAAGCACATGTGGGTTGGATATTGGTTGAATTGTTTTTTTCCCAAGCAGGCATTTTTCAGATGTAATGTGATTTGAATCAAGGCAGCTGTTGGTGCTGACAACGTAATCAGTCCAGAAATGTTTTACTGTAGTTGTAAAACATAGTAGGATGCTTGTGACTGCTCTTATCTTGATCAATGCCCTTACTATCATCAATTAGTTAATGCTCCAATTTAATATTAATCTGCAGCATCCATTAAACCAGGAAAGGGCCTCCACAAGCACTCCATTTAGGAGACATGAAAATGTTACTGAGCTGATGGTAATTTCTAACAGCAAGGGCAGTGGAATTTTAATTCATAAACCTTATTGAAAATTATCTTAAGAGTCATGACAAAAAGGACTATTTGAAATCTGTTCAAAATGCTCAGGGTCAGAGTTGGACCGGGCAACCAAATCTATCTCTGCTCCATCCTGACAAACACACCTGGTCTCACAAGGAGTACAGAGATTAGATACTGCATAAGAGTCCCTCAGCAGAGCTCTGCTCAGTTATTCTCAAGCAGTTCTGTGGAAAGTGAGTTGCAAAGGCAATGATTTAAAATCTGCCCCATGGCAGCCATTTTAAGCTCCAATTCTCACAAATAGTCAGGTAAACATGCCCAGATACAATTTTTGGAACTTGAAACATGAGTGGGTGCATCCTTATGGGAAGATCTAGTTATTTGTTGTATGTCAAGACAGATATATTTTACCTTTTTATAAGTATGTGGGACCAAAAGGTTTCCCCCAACGCTTAATAGTAAACTGATTCTTTCACAAACATGCCCAACTATTTGTTTTGCTTTTGTCTTTGCAAGTTACAGTGGTCTTTAATCTGAATTTCACTCTTTGGAGCCAACATTCATATCAATACTGGAATATTAGTGTATTATAGTGTATTGACCAAAATTAAGAAATATATTGTGATGTAAATTTTGTGCCATATCGTCCAGCCCTAGTTGTATGCAGTAGATGAAAGTGAGTATATAAAACATAAACCTTATCTGCTCAACTAGATGTAATTTGTTCCTTTAACTGGATGATAGTAGAAACATAAGGAAAAGAATCATCTGTTATCCATTAAGATACCATGTAAATTCTGTTTCAGGTGATATCACATAAAACAAATAGTATGATGGCCATATTTGTGAAATTCCATTACTGAATTAACAATAACGTTCACCACAAATTACCACATTGATAAACTAAATTAATCATTTTTGTTTTGGCATGTTACCCTTTGATTCAAGGCTCAAGACCTTTGAAAGTACTTGTGGTATTTACTGCTGAGGACGTTCGACAATTCTATAAAGAACAACTTGTCGAAAAAGAAAAAGAAAAAAAAAAAAAAACAAGGAATCCAAAAATATCTCAATACTTTCATTTTCAGAGTGCACAAAACTAAAGAACACCACAGGATGACTTTTGAGAGCAGGCTACATTTGATGAAGGGGAGGGAGACCAGGTAAGGAGCAGCTACATTAAAGGTACACAAGCATCGTATTGAGAACAAAGCAGCAGCCCCAGCCCCTGTTGTAACCAGGGGGAGAGCCTCTTTTTACCTTAGGCATCGGCCCAGACTTGTGAGAGCACATGACTGAGTTGATCACGCACACTTGCAGTATGTACGGACAGAGTGGAGAGACAGACTGTTTTGTTTTGTTCTTCAGTCTCAATCTCTGTCTTCATGATCCATTGTGTCTTAGGTTACTCGATCTAGGTCACAATCGAAGTCAACCTGGTGGAATCAAATGTGGAGTCAAGACAGCAACATGTTTATAGTCACAGGCACATCACTCAAATTGAATAACTAAGCAGGGCTGTCTTAATTGTTACTTTTTTTTCTTTGTTAAATAAAGTTAGAATCTTATGAATTTCTGTAGTATTTTTGATTTTGGACATATGAATGTTTGAGTCTGCATAACTGACTCACCAACCTTCACCCAAAAAGAATCCAACATAAATGTAATCCCAATCTTTTAACGCCAACAGAAACTAGCATTAAATACCAGGGATGGGTATCATCAAGATTTGTTGATATTGACCTGCTTTTTGATCCAGACTCTTCTTTTCATAATCACAACTAAAATAAATTAATAAATTTAAAAAAGCAAAATGTCTAAGGACATTATGCAACATTATTGGTGTCAAGTCCAAATCTAAACTGATATCTGTTGGATTACTTCAAAACATGAGCAAGACCTGGTTAAAACTAATTGCAACTGTAGCCGGTAATAATTTCATTTTAATTTAATTTCTAAAAATTATCCAAGCAGAACACAAGCTACTTGAGGCTAAATTTCTTGTTTTTGTATTGGAAATCTGGCCAACAAGGTGATTCTGATAACATCTTGCTAATTTTATTATGATAAGGAATGTTATTTTGAATTCATGGGACATGAGTATTTTAAATCTGGACAGTCCCATTAACATCAGAGTGTGGAAGTTCCACTGATAAAACTGGTGCAGCAGTTACTTTGCTAAATCTGTCCACATTGCTGATCTGCTTGATCTGAGTTTACAGGAAACTATCCAATTTCATATGAGTGAGGTTGTTACCCCAGCATACAATAGCTTTTCCAAATATTATATTTCACTTAATCATCATTAAATTTCATGAAAATGCCAGATACGATGAATGAATGTTGCATAAGTACTGGTGGAAACACCAGGGGAGATGAATGCCATTATGTTCTGGCTAATATCAAAACTTTTGATAATTTAATCTCTGTTATTTTTAAATGTAGGTGCTTATCAAATGTTTGTCCAATGGGCAAAAATAAATTAAAACTGAACCCATACATATTTAAATAAAAGATTGTCGAACAAAACTGGAGATTTAATCTTACTTTGAGAAGCTTTGACAAAAGCTCTTCTTCAGACAATCCAAACAACCAGCACAACTAAGGAAGATTTAGCTCCGCCTCTCTGTTAAGGTTACTTGTTGAGGTGATCCATTATTGCCTTCATTGCCAAATAGTGATGCCGTGTTGATATCATTGTGCTTCCTTTGTCCGACAGTTTCAGTATTGTAGCATTTAGAACTTGCAAATTTAGAACTGATTCTCAATACCCATCCCTAATAAAAAGGCAAGCAATAGTTTTAATATGGAACAGGACATTGACACTGGGATTTATAAGTGTACATTCTCAATTGTGTTACAACTGTTGTGAGAATAAAAACAACAGATTTTCAGAATTTTGTTTCAAGCTCGAGACTAAAACAGAACAAGGGCTGTATCCAGCAATGACTGGACAAGACACTTGTATTTAAAGTTGAGAGGAAAAAAAAAAAAAAAGGAGGACAAGAAACAGCCACCAGTCTTAATAGCAACAGCTGAACATAGCCTAATGGGGTTAGTGAAAGGGTTAAATGAGGAGAAAAGAATGTAAAGAAGAGCCAGGTGGAGAAACAAGACAAAATCTCTCTCATGGTGTATGTTTGGGAACCGTATGACTTGGTGCTATAGGTTAACAACAAAAGCACTAGAGAAGGAGCTCCAATAATAAAGATATTAGTCAGGGAGTGCATGCAATCATTATAGTCACCTTATTTTTAAATATTGAACCGATTAGTGTGAACATTTTTTAATGATTTTTTTTTGTAGTAAAATTAGGCTGACATTCGGACAAACTCCCTCTCTCATAAATTTGATTGGTTATAAAGAACGGTTCTGTATCTGGCAAGTGGCTCTCTGATACTGAGAATGTGGTTCCCATCATTTGTCCAGCTCTTTGTAACTGTGTTATTTTTAACTCTTTTCTTTCTCCACCAAATGTAAACACAGTGAACTTGTTGCTCCATTGTGTTATGGCGTTACACAACTGAGTAAGAAGTTTTCTGTGATTTTCCCCAAATGACTGGTTGAAAAAATAAAACAGATTTGCTATGCAACCTATGATGCAAGCTGAGGTTCAGCACAGATGAACAACATCACTATTAAGGAGACACAGCGGGAAATGTGATGAAGTGGGGAAAATGTTAACAGGTGACAGGTATTTACTGGCATCATTAACAAAAAATTAGGAAAACAGTCAACGGGATAAGAAAATGAAAGCGCTACCAACAGCAAAATCTGATCAACTAAAAGGTCAAATATCAAAGGTCATAGGCTGCACTTACCGCATGATACCTTATGTGGTACTGGTGGAGGAGATAGTGGCTGGACTTGTCTGATTGTTTTCTTGGACCTTCGGCTCCAGCCATTTCCCCTCCTCTTCCTCCGCCTTCTAGTAGAGGACCCGGCCATAGGAGGGTTAATATCTGAAAACATAAGCAACAGGTCTGTTAGATTTGACCTGTAATAGGTAGATATAAAAAGTACACTGTTGTTATCTACTTCTCCCCCAAAACAGTTGTTCCATTTTTATTTCTGCTGATCAACAAATCCTTAGTTCCTACTTAAAAGGTTTGACACAAGCTTAAGGAATGCGACTACACAACAAAACAATTATACAGATAAAATGTTACAAGCAAAAATTAAAGGCAAAAAGAAAAAAAATGCACATATAAACAAAATATTGTTACAGGCTACATCCAACTAGTCCATATTTATAACAAAAAATTGTTTTAAAACCAATTGATCTGCGCCCATGGTATCTTTTCAGCTCTGTGTTGGAAAACATCACCATCCACCCAATCCACACTGCAAAAAACATATCAAATGGCCACCAATGCTCCCTGGGCATGTGCACACAAGGGGGAGAAAAAAAAAAAAAAAATTGCTGCTGAAAAATAAATAAATAAAATTTTTCCTCTTTTGCAGATTGTTCTTGTACCATCATGTAATGACTTTCCTACTGCACTTGTAAAATTGCATTTAAAGGTGACAGAATGGTTGAATAGGGTATTTATCCTTGTTCTGTGATGTGATATAAAGACAACAAATTTTTGGTTGGGTCTGTAATGCCTCAGAAGTTTCTTACAAACCTCTCTCAGAAGGCTATGTTAGATGGGGGTTTTAAACGCATGGTTTTGTACCCATTTGGCGTCCTTTTGAGTTTAACTGGCAACCTCATTATGAAATGCAAGCACTTGACGCTGATTGGCTGCCTTTGCTGCCACTCAAACAAGACTTTGTCAGCTTTGGAAAATGGACAGAGCAACTTCCTGCAGCTATGACCAATGCACAGATTTTAGAGGTTAGATCAGGCCCAAAAAATCCAGCTCGACTCAACCGGAACCAGCATTTAGAAATTTCAATGAAACGGAATGTCTAGGATTTTGCGTATGTTTTTAAATGCGGATAGACTATCGTTATCATTATTAAGACAAGGTTACCCTAACTTTGGCAGCATAATGGCTAATACGAATGGACAAAAAATAAAATAAAAAACAGTGCTTGGTGTGCCATCTCCACTTTTCTGTTGTTTACACTGTTGTTAAAGGTGTATCTGTGAGTTATTTTTCGGTGGCAGTCTCATAATAAAGACTTGACAAATCAGGGAAGGCAGGGGCAGTTTCTCATACAGGCGACATGAGCAGTTGCCCAGGGCGGCATCATTGTAGGGGCACGACCACTCTGCTGCCAACATCATGCCAGAGCATCTTTTGATAACATGTGCGCCTTTTGGTTTTCCATTGCCCGTTTCCTGGGAGTGGGTGCCTCCTCCATCTGGTTCAGGTGCATCGTACTTTGCTTTTATTTTTGTACAGCACATTAAAAGTCATTTTAATAGGCTATATGAAATGCATTAAATAAATAAACTTCTCTACTGGAGCAGCTGGGATAGAGCTGAAGCCGAACAGGCTTAATTTCAGTCGTTTCAATGGACTTCGCCTTGTGCTCTGGTTTGTGCTCAGGCTTGAGCTGTAAATGAGTGGTTTCCTCTAACGATTACATTTTGGTTGCACCGGCAATGAAAGCAAAGTCTGAGGTGTGGAAAAGTTTTGACCATGCACATAATGAAAATAATGAACCAGTGGATTATGTGAAATGCAAAAGATGCGACATATATAACGATTCATTCTTGACAAAAGGTTCACTTTTGAATAATATTGGGCTGGAAAGGAGTTCGGGCTTTTAAAAAGCCGTCAATCAAAAATATACTAGTCATGATTAGGCTGAATACTGTCAGGCTGGTATTCAAGTGAATACTGTCACTTTTAAGGCCAAATTACAGCTCTAGCTGGGGAGGCATCTAATGCACAAGTTGTGGAAAAAGGGTGATGGAGTGGGTGCTTTGACACCATTAGGAGGCAAATCATCCACAAAGTATTGTTTTCAAAAAATTTGATTTTGTATCAGATAGCCATTTTCCATGACAGCTAAAAATAAAGGTAACAGAATTTAAATTAAACCAGACAAATCCATTGGTGCCACTTGTAATGTACTTCCTCAAGAGTTAGATGGGTTAAACCCCAAAGGTCACCCACATATTTAGGAGAGGGAAATATCAGCTATAACCCCAATATATCATATATACACACACACATATATATATATATATATATATATATATACATACATACACACACACATTACTTATGTACCCAGAGGGGGTGGTCAGCCAGTGCACCAAATAGGCTAGGACCACCCCTGAGGGAAGGCCATGTAGTGATCCAGAAAAGCAAATCAAGAATTAAATCGAGGCAACTGTGTCACTGCTTCCAAATAATTACAATTTTGCTAATCTTTATGACTTATGACATATTGACAGGAGCATTTACAAATTAAAACTAGAATTGTATTGTATCATTTATTTGTTTTTTCACATTTTGATAGTCAAATTTGCTGTAGTAGTGTGTAAGCCAGGTGTACTTCTAACAAAAGCTTCTCAGTCTCAAATGAAAATGTACTGTTCTTACCAGTTCTTAATTGATGTGTGAAAGATGGTAGTGCCATGTCTGTCTGTCTGCAGGTATGTTGTAATCCAGACACCAACTCTGTGCTATCCATTTCATATCTTTGTCCAATTCTCTCTGGAGATACTGAAAAACATATGCACATGAGTTTATTATCATTAAGCTACTAATATCAGGAAATAAATTCCATAATGACTTAATAAATTCTGGCAGGATATCATCAAGTAGCAAAAGTCAGAAGAATAAGCTTGATCTCAATATCCTCACCTGTCCTCCTCCTCTTGTGAGACACTAAAGGGAGCAGATCATGGCGGGTGAGAACTCTTAGTAGTTGCAGCAGAGGCACTAGGTTGCCATCACTGACGTATCCTCTCCTCTCTAGCTCTAGCAACAGTTCAAAGCCACTCCTTGGCTTTGAGTCTACTAAGGGCTGCTGTGATTCCTTAGGCTTTAACCGCCTCCATGCTTTTAGCAGCTGTGGACTCGGGGTCACACCCGGGTCTTCTGGATTATCCTCAGCAGGTTCAACTGTCCAGCCTGCCGGGTCAAGGGGGTGTGGTGCGGAGTAGGTTTCATTCAAAAGGAAATACAGTACTTCAATGTCAGTCTGTGTTAGCTGAGCTCCAACTATTTCAAAGACCTCATGGAGAGACAACATCCCATAGTAGTTTAGGCACTCGGTTTCATCCCAGTATAATGAACCCCTGAGTGTGTACCCTGGGTAATGCACTGCAGCCATGATCTGGGGTTTGCCTTTGGATCTATTCCACGTTCCTTCCTCTACAGAAAATGTTCAGAGGGTGGGGGAGACAAACATGCAAAACATTACTTTAAACAATACAATATTTCAAATGATGCAACAAAATGGCAAATTGAGTATATTTTCCAATGGACTTTTAAAATAAATTATAGTACAGAAATGTTATTTTTTCTTGTCGAGACTGCTCGTTTACTTAACATATGTGTCTAATACAAAAACAATTATTCAAGTTATTTGATATATGATTGTTCACGGGCAAGATATACGAAAAGCTTGAAATTAGCATCAAAGGCCAGCCAAAGCTGGTGTTTCTGGTCTCAACAAATCACGCTAAATGTGCATCAGCTGTGCTGCATTATCCCACATACCTGACGTTAATTTGGCGTTCACAGCGGCTTCGCCGCCGTCACTCTGCAGCGTTTGTTTCTCACGAGCTCAGCGGTCCTACCAATTATCGTTTCAGCTCCACACAGTCTCGACTCTCATAGCACACAGCCTCCGTTGTGAATGTGTTATTTAGTCGTCGTCGTCTCCAACAACATGTACCAAAACAGCTGGAAGTCAAAGATACGAGTTGCCCTCCAGCAGCGGCCGACAGAGCAGATTCCTCTCTTAGCAACTCACGGATCCTTGGAGGACAAAAACAACCTTATCCAACAGCTGATTAACTCAAAAACATTTTTTCACTTTCACATGTAACGGAGGACTTGGTGTGTTGTGAGGTTATATTGTTTGTTTGCCGTTTTCTATTGTGTATATTTACGACAACGGCTTTCACTAGCAGCTTAATACCGATGCCTGCTAGTGTACTATTTACATGTCTCAACACTGACGAGCCCCACACATAATTTTTTTTGGGGGGGTAAAAAGTCAAAACACTATGAAACCGATATTCAGATAACAACTCACCTCCCTAACGCTGTTTTCTTGCGATAGATGATCTAGCAACTTCCACTGTGACACGTGACTTGTGACACCAGCAGGACAACGTCTAGAAATGGACCAATCACATCCCTTAAACTTTCTAGATGACGTAAGGTCACGTTTTCCCAGCACACACATATGTGTGTGCGTGTGTATATATAACATATGTTTTTCCAAAAATTGTTGCACTTTAAGCCTGAAAGATGAAATACAACTTAACAACATAAAACAAAACAATAAAGAGAATAAATAGAACGAAGGAAACAATAAAAAAAACAGGAAAACCATATGTCAAAGCAATCAAAATTAAGTGTTAATAATCATCCAAAATAAAGTTAAAATAGCAGTTCTCTGGGGTCTGAAAAAGAGAAAGCTCTAATGAATTCTCATACATGCATTTGGGCATTTTTAGATTTCAAGCTTTTTAAGTCGTCACAAAACAAAAACAAACAAAACAGAAAGCTCTTTTAAAGATTTTCACCTTTGGAAGTAGTAGAAGGCATAGTAGTATATCTTAGAAGTTGAAGTAATAGCAGTGGGGTCTTTTGTTTGTTTGTTTTTTAAACCCTTTGATCCATTAAAGCACAGTTTTGTGTTTTTGAGTCTTAATTCATAGCATATTTTATCCCTTTTTCAGGCATATCATTGATAATACATGTAAAGTTGTTTTTAATGTAATTTTCATTTTTACTATTGTAAACAGCATGCACTAAAATACTTACGTTAAAGCCCCTGTTCACAAAAATGTGCACTGTGGAATTTATTCAAATCATTATGCATGATAAAAAAAATGGTGTCATTAAGAAGTAGATATACCTCAAGACACAAAGTCCCAGGCCGCAAATGGAGTGGAGAAGTGAGAAGATTGTTTTTTTTTGTTTTTAAAAAAAGAGCACGATAAAAAAGGAAAATAGGGTTTAGAATGGACTCCTACAAGCCAAAAAAATGTGTTAAAGGTTCCTGAGTGACCTTGACATTGAGCATAAATTGATGATGCATATAAATAAATGCTGGTTCTAATTTTTCACATATATTAGGCTTCAATAATCAAACCATAAACAATCCAGTTTACATGGTGTATATTGACAAAATATGATCTATTATGTTTTCACACCATAAAATGTAGTTGAAATGATAAAAACTTGGCGAAAAAAGGGTTAAAATAAAAAAAGTGACTTTTGTTTCGCGCAAATTTATGTGCCGGGGACTCTAAAGTAAGTCTTTTTGAAGGTGCATCAAAGGGTTTAACCGCTAATCATTTCCGCAGCAGGATCACCGCAAACCGGGCAAAATGGAAATACTGCCTTGCGTCAGTTGATATTTAAAAAGTTACCAAACGGTAGGGGGCGATGTCCGCACCAGAGAAGTAGGAAGTCTGCTCTGCTTTTACAGCCACATCACTTCCGAAAGCCAGAACATCAACAAAGAGACTGCGGACATCTGTTAACTTCTGCAGTAAGTTCATTTTCTTTAACGATTGTATATTTGACATGTCGCATCTATCAGTTAGTTTATGATGGTAGTGTAAAGTGTAGCTATGTAAAAAAAAAAAAAAAAATCTGTATACTACAACCAAAAACAAAGAATGCTGGAAGAGAAGCTGTTCGTAGTATGTTGGTCCCCCAGCACACACACACACACACACACACACACACACACACACACACACACACACACACACACACATATGTATATATAGCTATCGATTATGTAGCTCGCCTCC
>JBAMYA010045392.1:0-11755 GCA_037176975.1 Arrhamphus sclerolepis
ATCAGACACGTTTGATAAAGTTTAGAAAAGACCGTATGAAACGTTGCAGATTATCACCTTAAACCTGACGATGGAGATGACGGGAGCACGCGGTGAACCCGGGAAAACCCCTGAGATTTACGAAGGACTTTCAGTTTTTAGTCTGGGACTGTCAGAACCGTTTGGTGATCGTCTTTAAACGCTCTCACCAACCAGATCAGTTGAAGTGACGGGCGGAGTTTGGCCCGCGGGCCTTCAGTTCAGAAGGCTGAAACATCTGGACTTCTGAAAACTTTCTCCTGCTTTCTCTCCACTTCTTCTTTTCCTGAGGCCTCCTCAGCTGCACCTCCTTCATCTGTTGGCTGTCGAAGGCGTTTTTTGACCGAGGCCAGCACTTTCCCGCCGAGTGACTGTCTGCAGGATCGGGTTCTGACGCCTCACCTGCGCGTCAGCTGCACGAGCAGCAGCCACCAGATGGACGCCATGAATGTTTCAGGCAAGTGTGACTCAATTGGTCAGCAGAAGGCGGCGGTTCGGAGAGCAGAGGAGACACTGTTCTGGTTCGCTGTTCATTCTCCACATCGACTCAAACAGATGAAGGTCGTCTCCGTCTCAGAGCTCACATACACTCGAAACCATTCCTACCCTGTCAAATACAAAGAACTTCTTAATTTTCTCATTTACAGATTCTTATTTCACCTCAGAGTTGATGTAAATAGAACAAGAAAGTCTGGAGGCATGACCAGTTTATCGAAGTGAAGTTACACCGTTAAAGGTGTTCCTTTAAAGTCCCCATGTCCTAAATGGTTCCTACCCCAGGGATACCAGGACAAACAGGATGTTCAAACAATGTTCTCTGTTAGTGTTTCATTGGGCCACATTCATGAATATGTGCGTGGAAATGTTCCTACTTCCAACAAAAAATAAAATCACGATGGGATCCATGACACCTGTGCAGCTGCTAGTCGTGTTCTTCCCGCCACGCGTACGTTTGTAAATCAGGATCGTTCTAAATACTCAGACGCCTGCTCACAGTTTGGGATTAGCATACTGCCACGCCCCCATTCCTCCAAATAAGGAAACTGCTTTGCGACATTTCACAATTTGTTAGAAGTGATGAGGCCAAAAGGTGAAGTAAGAACTTTACAACCACAGAAACTGAAGCAGTTGTGTCTGAGGTGGAAACCACAAAATTTACATTTACATCGGTATGACGATGGTAAAAAATAAACAAACCATATTCCCACTGTTCTGTTTTGCAAAATAAACCAGTCTCAGATGGCCAGCTGGGACATCGTTCAGGATGTGGTCCAGATCATCTGCACGTTGGTGGAGTTTTTATTTTTTTTTTATTTATTTTTTTTTTTTTATTGTATTGATTCAATAATGGAGCTTTGATTGTATGAAGGTAGAAAAAAGGTTGTTTCAATCAAAAAATATATTTTCAATTATAAAAATCTCAATTCAATCAAAAAATCAGTGTCTGAATACAAAAAAATATTTGAAGACTGTTTTTATTTGATTGAAGTGAAGCGTTTTTCAATTGAAAATACTTCTTTTGATTGAAGTAATCTTTTTTGTGTTTGGGCCATATTATGGGACATTTGTGTCTTTATTATTCAATTCCAAAACGTTGCTTCAATCAAAAAAGTAATGTCTTCAATCAAAGAAAAAAACTGTTCAAATACAAAATAAAATTGAAAAAAATGATATATATATCTTGATTTTTTTTTGATTGAAGTGTGAATTGAAGTCTTTTTTTCGTTTGAAGCATAAAAAGTTTTGAAGTCTTCTTTTTTTACCCAAACATCCCGCGGTGGGCGGATGCTTTCCCATCGGTCAGACATGTTTGAGTGACAAGTGTCTACACCAACGACGTCTTTCTGACCAGCAAGTCATGGCTGCCAGCGAGCCGAGGACCAGTGGAGGAGCAGCAATGTTGCCATGTGTACGATAATTATCGTATTTGTACGATAATTTTGCCCTCTGTACGATGTACGATCAATAATCTCAAAAAAGGCAAAATATACGATAATTCCGAGTTTTTTGTGAACCCTGAAGGCATCTATTTCCACGTGACAAGTTTCCAGCCAATCGTGCTTTTCTAAATGTGAGCTACGAGTGACGTCCCTGTGTTTGCCTCAGAACAACGATCATGATTGGCTGAATGGCCCGCCCCCATGCAATGTTAAAGGCCCGGATATTGAGCGAGGAAAAGTTAAAAAAAAAAAAGATGAAGCCTAGCCGACGAAGCAGGGAAAGATGGCAGATCCTGGTGAAGTGGAAAGAGGTGGAGAGATGAAGCAGAGTAAAAGTAAGCTGAAGCATTGCCCGCAAACGTATCGGAAAGAGTGGGAAAGCAGTTTTGCTGGGTGGCTGGGACCTGTTGCCGGGTCCGAGAATAAAGCCTTTTGTCGATGTTGCAACACAGAGCTGGTGGGCGAAATTAGGGTTTTAAGAAACCACAGTAAATCCCGACACCACAATGAAAATGAAAAACAAATTGGCTCCAACTCAAAAGTCAATTACGCAGTGCCTGCAGAAAGCAACAGAAATGGATGGAATTTCTGGTGAAGCGGTGAAAAGAGCAGGGGTGAAACTTACAGGGTTTTTAGCAGAGCACAACATCGCAATGAGGGCCACAGACCATCTGGTGGATGTCATTAAGGACATATTTAAGGACTCAAAAACGGCACAAAACATGTCTCTTGGCTGCACAAAGGCAACTGCCATAGGAAAACACGTTATAGGAGTCTGTCAGAAATCCTGATGAGAAAAAAATTCAGCATCCTGACTGATGAATCAACTGACATTGGAAATGTCAAAACGCTCTGTGTAGTGGTTCGTTTTTTTGATGAGGGCACAAACAGGGTTCAGACCCGCTTTTGGAAGCTGGCACAGATTTTTTCAGAAGAAAACAGACATCTTGCCAGAGAAGGAGCCACTGCAGAAAGGCTATACGAAGAAATGATGAAATCATTCACAGAGGCAGGCGGGCCACTTCAAAATATTGTGGGGTTTGGATCAGATGGCTGTAACACCATGATGGGACAACACAACTCTGTCTCCAGTCGTCTCAGAAACGATCTGCCTGGGATCACCATACAACGCTGTGTCTGTCACTCCTTACACCTGTGTGCCAGTGAGGCCTGCAAGCAGCTTCCTCACCAGTGTGAGGATTTAGCCAGAGACATTCATGGATATTTTAAAAACAGTTCTAAACGTATGGCTGAATTCCGTGAATTTCAGGATTTTTGCCATGTTGAACCCCACAAAATACTGAAGCCCTCCCAGACACGATGGCTGTCAGTGACTGAAGTTGTCAAAAGAATATCCACCCAGTGGGAAGCCCTCTGGCTTTTTTTCACTGACCAGTGGATTGATGCCAGATTGAATGCTGCCGAGAATATTTATCATGCACTCAATGATGAGTTTCTCCGGCTGTATTACAACTTTCTGGAGTGGGCTCTGCCCAAATTTACAGACCTCAATCAATATTTCCAGAGTGAAAACGTGGTGATTACATCACTGAGGAGCAAGATGTGTGAGACCTACAAAGATCTCCTACTGACCTTCATGCAACAGGACTACGTTTTACACACAGCCCTGAGTCAGATCAATCTCCACGATGACTCAAAGTTATTACCACTCAACACAATGTACCTGGGTGTAAAAGTGATGCAGCAGGTCCAGCAGTCAAAATTCACACCAGCCACCCTGACGGATTTCTATATACGCTGTCAAAAATTTCTTTGTGTTGCCTGCGGAGAAATAAAGAAACGCTTTGACTTTGATGATGCCCTCTTGATCCACATTGCATGCCTGTCTCCTGCCACAGCGACTGATGCCAGAGCACGAGCTGAGTATCCCTCTCTGCTTCCACTCATGAGAGTATTGCCACGTCTCATTGACTCTAATGATGCTGACCTTCTCCAAGCAATCGATGACCAGTGGAGGAGACTGCCTCTTTTGACCCTTGATGAAGACACTAAAACAATGACTGTGGATGAATTCTGGCACCATCTCCACTTTGGAGGATCTTGGTGGAAGAAGGGTGTTCAAGGAATTGGGAGAGTTTGCCCTTCATGCACTCGTGGTTCCTCATTCAAATGCATCCTGTGAACGCGTGTTTTCCAAGGTAAACCTAATCAAAACAAAACCACGAAACAGACTTATCACAGGTACGCTTAATGGACTCATGCACACATCAGAGTGTGTGAAGATTGCAGGTGGATGTGCCAGTTTTAAGCCAACAACCACAATGCTGCGCTCCATGACATCAAATCTATACCGTAAAAGGACTGCCCCCACCCAGCAGGATGCAGCAGACTCAGACAGTGACTAAGAGTTGGAGATTGAACCTTAAAGTAAGCATAATTAATAATTTAATTAGCCTAGCTGATGGCCTAAACTTGGCAGCCAGCACTTTAAGTTTGTCATTATTACTCTGGGGAGGTTGGGGTTTAAGTGAACTGGAAAAACCTCTATCCTTGTTTTATTTCATTTGCTTATTTTATTATTAATATGCTATTTTGGACAGAGTTACCTCTTTTTACAATACTGTTATATGCACATCATAACCTGGCAGTATCCACTGTTTGGATACTGTTTGTTTGATCCATCCAGTGTGTCTCATTTTGATGTTGTTTGATATTAAGATGTTGCTCTGAAGAATAAATGTAACATGCAAATGTGAAGCCAGATAACTTTATTTTTTGTCCGGGTTGGGGGGGGTACGATAATCCTACATTTCCCACCTGGCAACACTGCTTCACATCACCCTGCTCTTTCAAAGATATACTATTCTCATATCATCTATACGATCATATCATTTATCCAACCATGTCCAATATGTTCATTTAAATATTTTGATATACAATATTTTTATGAAAATGTTTCACAAAGGTTGTTTGTTTGATGGCACGTTTAGTCTTTTATTGAAAGTCTTGGTAGAGACTTTCAATAAAAGTTGAACATTGGTTTATTTGTTAATATTTTCCCTTCTAAAACATACATTGTTTTATGGATTGCAAATCTAATTTCTCAGAGGTTTGTGGATAGAGGTTCTTGCCGGACATTCTTGGCAGTTTCTCTGTGGTTTTCATATCGATATCTCAAGTATAACATATTGACCAAAATTAAGAAATATACTGCAGTATAAATGTTTGTCCATCTTATTATTAATGATAAAAATAAAATAAAGCTGGTAAACTCTTTGGTGGCGTTGATGGTTGTGGTCTTTGATGTCACATTTCCGTAGTTAGTACCCGTATGTTGCCGCGGCTCATGTCCGTTTAAATTAAGAAAATTTAACCAAATCAGAAAATCAACAGCTACAGTTCTTAGTAGAAATATCCCGCTCACCTGTTGGTCGCATTCAGGACAAGCTTTCGTAGCCATCTTGACCTTCTTTGTTTTATTTGTCGACATAGTCCGTTTCCTCTGAAGTACACGGCAATAGCTTTGTGGTAGCTACAGCTCTGTGTGATGCATGGACGGCAACAGATTTCCCCTCAATATTCTCTCAATCTTTCATGCTGAAAATACTCGCGAAAGTGGCATTAAACAGAAAACAACAAAGACCAGAACACAGATTTGAGTGCTGGTACTAGTGGTGAAGACGTGAGCATGCGCACAGCGGTCCTTCTGCTGCTGTGGTGCATTTAAGTTCCTTGGGGAAATTGTTAGAGCATAAAATCAATGCTGTCAAAGCTACTCATCTTTAGTTTGATTGATAGATTTTCATTTTATGAGGTAAGAGGTATCCTAATATAAGACTGAACATGGAAATACAGTAATATTATTCCTTAATATTCCTAATAATGCAGATGAGAGCAGTGCTTACAGCTCGGAAACCTGGCGTTCCTGCCAAAGAATTCAATTGTCTCATTAGACCAACGAGTTTTATTTCTCTTGGTCTGAGAGTCCTTCATGGGCCTTTTGGTAAACTCCAGGTGGGCTGCCATGTTCCTTTTACTAAGCAGTGGCTTCTGTCTGGACACTCTATTATACAGGCCAGATTGGTGGATTGCTACTGAGATGGTTTTCCTTCTGGAAGGTTCTTCCACAGAGGAACGCTGGAGCTCTGACAGTGGCCATTGGGTTCTTGGTCACCTCCCTGACTAAGGCCCTCCTCCCCCAGTCGCTCAGTTTAGATGGCTGGCCAGCTGTAGGAAGAGTTCTGGTGGTGGTGGAGGCAACTGTGCTCATTGGGTCCTTCAAAGCAGCAGAAATGTTTCAGGACCCTTCCCCAGATTTGTGTCTTGAGACAATTCCTTTGACTTCATGCTGGCTTGTGCTCTGACATCAGTGTCAACTGCAGGACCTTCTAGAGACAGATGTGTGGCTTTCTAAATCATATTTAATCAAATGAATTTACCATAGGTGGACTCCAGTGAAGCTGTAGAAACATCTCCAGGATGGTCCTGAGCTCAGTTTTCAGCTTCATGGTAAAGGCTGTGAGGACTGTGTGATATATTTATTATTAATAAACTTGCTCATATCTCATGAAAAATACATTGTCATTATGGATTATTTTATGCCAAATTTTGAGGAAAAAAATAATTTAATCAATTTTGGTATAAGGCTATAACATACAACTGTCAGGCGCCTCAAGTGGAGGAGTTTAGGTGTCCTGGGGTCTGGTTCATCATTGAGGGAAGAATGGAGCGGGAGATTGACAGGCTGATCAGTGCAGCATCTTCAGTAATGTGGACTCTGTACTGGTCTGCTGTGGTGAAGATGGAGTTAAGCCAGAAGGAAAGACTCTGTTTACCAGTTAGTCTTGGTTTCCACCCTCATCTGTGGTCATGAACTGTAGGTATGAGATCGTGGATACAAGCGGCTAACATGAGATTCCTCTGTAGGGTGGCTGGACTCTCGCTTAGAGATGGGAGGAGAAGTTCAGTCAGGAGGGACTCGGTGTAGAAATGCTGCTCCTCCACATTGAGAGGAGCCAGTCGAGGTGGTTTATCTGGTCAGGATGTCTCCTGGATCCTCTCCCATGGGAGAAGTTTCAGGCAGGAGAAGGTTGCGAGGCAGACCCAGGACACGCTGGAGGGATTATGTCGCTAAACTGGTCTGGGGACACCTCAGTGTTGTCCCCGCAGAGCTGGAGGAGGTAGCCGGATGTAGGGAGGTCTGGACCTCTCTGCTCAGGCTGCTGCCCCTGTGACTGGGTGAGCAGAAGTTAATGAACGGATGGATGGACTGTAACATAACATGTGGACAAAGTGGAGCACTGTGAATACTTTCCAGATGAACTGCGTCAAGTTACTATTTGTCAGTAAAATTTTAATGAAGGCTAGTAAACATACCAGCAGCAGATCATGAATAAATGTTAATTATTTCCAATCAGAGTGAGTGAAGAGAACAGGGCAGCAGGAAACGGCCAGAAACAGCATTTATCATGTTATCCATTGGATCCAGGTCCAGGATTGGACTGGTCACTCCCTGATGGTAATCTGGTTGGTCTGGAACCAAGATGCTGCTGCTTACTGGTGTGTCTGGGCTTGTTGTCTCTCCAATCTTTTTAAATTTTAGTACGTCCCTCTGAACAAAGTCTGGAACAACCCATTTTACTCAGACATTTGCTGTCTTCACTCTTAAAGCTCACCTGCTTTTTGTTTTTTTTTAACTCAGTTACTATTCACCTTTGTTGAAAAGCCCATTTTTCTCTTTTCTTCATTTTCCATAAAGTAATAAACGATTTGTGTATGAAAATAAAAATATGATTTTGAGCTTTATTCACCTTTTCAAAAACTATTATTTTGAACTGTATAATCCAATGAGCACTTAAGTGAGATTATTGGGATCAATTTTTCCACCAAGGTCACTTCAACGTCTGCCCCAATATCTCGTTAGGTAAGATTCCAAGTTCCCTCAGACACATCTGCAAACATTCAGAAATTCATTCCTTAACAGTGAAATTCACTCCAGTTTAGCACAAAACAATGTAATAATGTATGTAAAAACCAATACAACACAACACAAATGCTTTATCTTAATTTTATTTTTGGTAAATGACAATTTTTATTTCATCTGCATTTTATTTATCTGATTTACAAGGGGGTTTAAACATTTAAAAGCGAAAAAGAAACATGTAAATAGAGCCTCCAACAAAAATGAACTAAGGAATGATAAATGCTGTTGAAAACTCTTTCAGCATCTTATCATTATTTATTCTGTGCAGCAACTTCTGCTCACATACAGCTCTAAATTGATGCATTCCTTCCACATATTTAACCAAAGGACGGTGCCACCAATTAACAGGACTTTGACGAGTGTTTTTACTGAGTGAACTGAGAACTCTCAGGAAACACATCAATGCAACCAGCAGAGGAAAAGGAGAGATGACAAAACAAATCTGATGCTGTCAAAAGCAACAGTGCTGAAGCGTGAAGGGAAAAGATAAACAGATATCTGCAGATATTAATCATTTCTCTAAAGCCCATAAGGGCTAGCCGAAGTACTGAGAACCACACAAACGCTGTCCTGTGTCCTTTTACCCACAGAAGAGATGCCATGTTCTACAACACTTATCAGTTTACAGGGAAAGACTGTTTCCACGTTATTCTTGGGTACCCAAAGTTTGCATTTGCTTCAACACAATCCTCAAGAACAGCAGTTATAGTTTATTCATTTCAGCAAAGCAAAAAACCAAAAAGGCTTTAAGAGCATCATTGGATTCTGAAGCCTATTTACAATCAGCTGTTTGACTTCTCAGTAGGGACAGATAAGAGGTCTTGATCACTCAGTGATCCACATATTACAAGTAGGTCTTCCATGGACATTAAGGTTTGTAATGGAATGGTCTAATTAATGTCTCAACTAATTCTGTTGGCACAGGCTTCTATACAAGTCCAACCATCTGCAGGAAAAATGAGTTATTAAAGTATTATAATAAGGAAATGCTGCAGAGATAAAGTATAAAATGGAAGGACTGGGTTGTTTTAGCTCATCTTGACACTTTAGTTAATCTGGATTATTTCTGTGACCTTGTGAGTGCGCAGTAGTACATTATGCGATAGTGAAACATTTAAGGAAGGACAAACTTCCAAACATACTGTATGATTTTAAAGGACCAAACCCTCATAGGCAGGGCCCTCAGACTCTGGGGACTCTCTCTGCAGACGAAGATGTTCCAGCGTATTGTGGAAATGTTTGTTGATCTGTTCAGTTTCCTCACTTGCTTCCAGGTTGGGAAGATCTTCCCTGATCTTCTGGATCAGTTGATTTAACACTTGGACTGTCACCTGGATGAGTAGAACAGGAAAATTACACATGCTAGACTTTTTATTGATTGACTTTCCATCTGCCTTTAACACAATCCTACCTAGTTTTAACCCTGAGACTCCTAGAACATCTTAAGTCATGATCTTGTGGACTGGACTACAGTGGACTTTTTAACCAACAGGACACAAAGAGTGAGAGTGAACGGATCTCTCTCCAAGCAGGTTATTTCCCACCAGCACTCCTCAGGGATGTGTGCTCTCCTCTCTTGTTCATTCTCTACAGCAACATGTGCCGGAGCAACATGGAGGATAGAACTATTTAAAGTATGCAGATGGGGACAGTCGTAATTCTGGAATGGCCCCTTTAAGAACACTTTAGTTGTCTGCTGTTAATGATGTCATGAGACAACACCCGGCAGACTGGGATGTGCCCTCGTAGAAGACGGATGAAAGTTTTATGGACACTTTTTTTTTTTCAATATTTTATTATGGATAAGTTTCATAAGGATGGTACAATACAAATAAAGACATACAAGGAAAAAAAACAACAAAAAAAACAAACAAAAACAACCTGCTTGTACATACATGCTCAAAGAAAAGTATAGTTCCACATAATAAATATACATACGTAGCGTCAGCGGTCAGTAAGGTCAAAGGATTATGTTAAGAAAAAATAGAAAAAGAAAAAGGAGTGCATACAATTAGACAATGCTCGTCAAGTATAATAAAAATGGGTCCACTTCTTGTCAAATGCTGCCTTATTGAGGGACACATTGTATCGGTTTCCTTCCATGTGCAAAAGGCAGGTGACTTCTGAAAGCCAGACCTCGTGAGAAGGCACCATGTCACTTCTCCAGTGAGCTAGAATGAGCCTTTTAGCAACAACCGTACCATAGAGGATCGTTTCACGGTGCACCCTCGAAAGAGTTGGAAGGAGTCAAGAGACACCTAAAATTGCGATGTGAGGATCTGGGGCTATACAGCAGTTATAAACGTCAGAGAAACATTTAAAGATATCAGACCAGAACTGGTTTAATTTGGGGCAGGACCAAAAGAGGTGGCCCAAGGTTCCTTCAGCGGATTTACATTCCAGAACTGGGAGAATGAGGGGTAAAAGAAGTGCAATTTAGTGAAAGAATAATGCAATGTATGGATTATCTTAAATTGAATGAGTTGGTGCCTTGACTTAATTGAGCATCTGTGAATATTCATGACTTTCCCAGTCTTCATCACTTATTGTTAAAGTCAAATCCCTCTCCCATGCTTCCTTCGAGTCGAGGCTAAGGCCACCAGCTGATTTGGGCTTGGTTATATGCTATTTTGAAATATGGTGGGCCTTAAAGCCCCACACAAAAGGAAAGACGATAGAATCTAATAGTTTAAAGAATGATTTAGGTAAAAAAAAGGGTAAATTCTGAAAGAGATAAAGGAATCTAGGGAGTGTGACAACTGTAATGACATTAATGGCCGATCATGGACAAAGGCAGGAGTCTCCAGGATTCAATACAAGATTTCAATTTATCTACCATGTGCAAGCAGTTCAATTTGTAAAGTAGGGTTTTTATAGATTGCAACTCCTAGGTATTTAATTTTATCAGACACAATTCTAAACGGCAAGTTTTTAAGAAAATTTGGGTCAAATTCACCCTCAAGGGGCAAGAATTCACAGAGTTAACAGTATAGCCGGAAGGTTCTCCAAATTCCCTGATCAGTTTTAGTAAAGGGTAAAGAGACTCCTCAGGGCGGGACAGAAACAGAACCACATCGTCCGCATATAAGAGAAGCGGTGGTCGACTTCCCCTAAAAGTAGTGGGGAGATAGAGGGATGGCATCGGATACTAACCGCTAGGGGCGCCATAGCCACAGCAAACAGCAAAGGGCTGAGAGGGCAACCTTGTCTGCAAGATCGTTGTAGTGAGAAAGCAGATCTGTTATTGTTGGTGATGACTGAAGCTGTCGGACGAGAATATAGCATTTTAACCCAGGAGACAAAGTTGTCACCAAAACCAAATTCTTTTATTGTCAGTAAATAAGGCCATTCAACCTGATCGAATGCCTTCTGAGCGTCAAGAGCAAGGATAGCAATTTTAGAGTCGTTTCTGAATTTCAGCAAACGTCTAACATTGAAAAAGGAAAATCTCCCAGGTATAAATCCAGTTTGATCGTGATGGATTATGGTAGTTATACATTTGTTAAGTCTGTTTGCTAGAATTTCAGTGAATACTTTAAGGTCACAGCCGAGGAGGGCAATCGGACGGTAAAAAGATGGGTTTGTATGTTCCTTGTCTTTCTTTAAAATCAGAGAGATGTTGGCAGAGTATAGGGTTTCAGGGAAAAAGCCGATTGACATAGAATGATTAAACATTAACATGTAAGGGAATATCTTGTCTAGATACAGGGGTTGGACAATGAAACTGAAACACCTGTCATTGTAGTGTGGGAGGTTTCACAGCTAAACTGGACCAGCCTGGTGGCCAGTCTTCATTAATTGCACATAGCACCAGTAAGAGCAGAGTGTGAAGGTTCAATTAGCAGGGTAAGAG
>JBAMYA010045393.1:0-11753 GCA_037176975.1 Arrhamphus sclerolepis
GGATCAAAATTGAAATAATGATGACGAGTTAGTTAATTTCAAAGCCCTAATTAATCTTCTATAGAATAACCTCAAGAGTTTTGGGGTAAAATATGTAAATGTTGTAAATAAGGCTTAATATCAGTGTAAACAAATAAAACTCAAACAAAACTTTTAACCAAGTCATTTTAAAGCATAAAAAGTGGTTGGTGAAGTACTACAGAATTAAAAAAAGGTTTTGTTCTAAAGGTTATAGACACTACTTACAAACCAGGAGGCCCTGCCTGCTGACTATAAAATTATGAGCTTGAATTTTCAAAAACTATCTTTGATACTTTGATTTTCCTGAGTATTTTATTCAGTTCCAGTGTTGTGAAGTTTCAAATGCGAAAGAAGAAACTGCATCTCTTGAACTCCAAATGTGAAATGCTCTGAGCTGAAGTTGTGTTGTGGAGTAGAGAGCAAACTAGGTGCAATTTTCAAAACCTTTGACGGGTGGGAAGTGTTCTCAGCAACAACAGTGCACCCTGTAGTTTTAAGGAAGCTCTAGCATGTGCCCTGCTAGTGAGAAAAAACAGGTGAGTATGACGTTCTACACGAGACCCACAGGTCCAGGGGACAGTTTGTCCAATTCAGACTTGTGAAGGATTTTTGTTTGCTTTTGGCTCAGTCAGCACCCAGAAAGGGTTCCCCACATGGGTTAGGGTTAACCCTCATACCACATACGTACCTCATCATTGGTGGTGGCAGAAAACAGGACAGTGTGCAGCAGCAGCTTGATCGCAGTGGGCTGCTGAAGTCACTGAGCTTCACATTATGAGTCATTTAAATAAATGGGCTTCAGAACACAGAGGTGTGTTGGCTGCTATTAAAATATCTCTGCAATACATATATCATTTTGTGATATTATTAGTTCTGAGGAGGATACTGCATGATTCCAGTAGATCTCTGTGTTAATGTGTCTTATATCTGGATCCAGGGCTAATAGGCAAATGTTCAGGACCTAGCTTTGACTGATGCATTTGTATAGTATATGCAGAATCAGTCTAGTATCAATTTTATTTAACCATTTACAATCTTAGTGCATTAGGCTACATTCACACTGCAGGCAAAAGTCACCCATCTCTGACTTTTTTATGGCTGAACTGGTCAGACCTGCACTACTTTCATATGTGATCCTATACATATGTGATGTGAAGAAATGTTTCTTGCGGTGACGCGTCGTTACATTTGGATAGAGGTGCACATCAAGCTACGCTTTAGGCTACAAAGTAGCGTTTACGCCTACGTCGTAGCTACAGCGTAGCTCAGATGCATTTAGTCGCTGCTACAGAGGGACAGCTGCCAAAGTGCAGCCCTGGAAAGTGACACTAAATGGGCATTTATTGGAAACAGATGCAAACAACAGTGGCCAAACAACATTTTGGGACAAATGGCGAATGAGAATGTGTGGATAATTACCTTATTGGCTATAATGACATATCTGGGCTGGATGTGCTTTTGTTCTCAAAGTCACAACGAAAATCCACAGTAGCTTTCCTAAGCTTAAGCTTATGTATGAAACTCGAAGGAAGATGATAGGAAACAATGAATATCATGATGAACTAAAAGAAAAACGTGGGAATAAATAAATGCAGAAAGATAGAAAGAAGGAAAAAAATAAAGTGACACTACATGAGCAAGGATGAAGAACTGAGAGGACAAAAAGGACGACAAGTCTGGAAAAAATGTGATAGGAAAGAAGGAGTGTGGAAAGTGTAGACAGTTGAAAGTAAAAAGGGAGGAAGAAGATGAGATGAGGGAGAAGTGCGGAGTGTATTCAAATGCAGGCCTGTGTTAATGAGTTTGGTCAGTGTGTGGAACAGTCTTTTAAAGCTGCTATCATTCTCATTAATGTTGTGAATGAGCAGCTGATGGCTGTCATGGACCTCACACTCCAATTAACACAGAAACCTATAGGTATGTGTGGCCACGTGTAGCGCATACTCATGTGTGTCTCTTATCCACACATGATCAGAGTAGCGGGTACATGATGTGTTTAGCATGACGTCTATGTGTTTTAGTGGCCAGCAGAGTGTTTGTACAGAGTAGCCAACACGTATTTGTGTGTCTGTACGTATGCTGCAGGGACTGGGGGGGGTTGAGGTGAGGACTGGAGTGTGCACTTTGATTTACTTAAAATATAAATAAATAATAAATAGAAAAAAAATACACAATTTACAAATTCAGCATTCCTGTTTTTTAATGAGTGTTCACTAAGCTGCAAGATAGAAATGCAAATTCACTTGAACAGGCTGAGCAGTCACGCTGAAATATTAATGGAATTTCCCTTTAATTTGGCCAAGCAAGAAAACAATATGCTGCCAATAAACAGAGAGAGGAGCCTCAATTTCCCCAATCTGTGTATAGGAAAAAAAATCAATTAAATCTTTAATTTGGTGCTATCATACTGATATTTCATTTTTGTGCTTCTGACTTACCTTCTTCCATCCAGACAGTTTTTTGATGTTGTTTTTTTGTTTGTTTTGTTTTTTTAAAAGGAAGGCATTTTAGTTTTTGTGTTTTTTTAATGTCAGTAAATGTCTAAAACAGTAACTACGCTTTTTATAAAACAGCAGGGTGAAATGGCATCACACTATCGAGGTAAACTGATTCATTACGTCCATGATTTGCGGAGGAATAAGACATTTATTGGCTCTTCTGTTCTGCAGCTCTGTGTTTAAAAGAACAATATTGGTCTTAATAACTAATTTAATGGGTGTTTGATAATTTGTGTACATTTTCAAGACGAGAAAGAAAACCTTTTATCGATCCAAAGAAAACTACAGCTAACTATTATAGAGAGATGTTAGATAATAACATCTGATAACATTATTCACTGTTCTGTGATGCCCTTCAGCTTTCAGTTGTGTCATGTAGTTAAAAGCCCAACAACAGGTGGCTTAATATAGTTATGTATCGTTTTATCAATTCATTACTCTATATCTGGCAAACAAGTAAGTATACAAGGTGTTTATATATTAAATAATGAGGCAATTCACTAATGGGCATCTCACTGCCAAAAGCTCCTTTATTAGAAGCACTCAATGGTCCCGGTCCTGCCAGAAAACCTTCTGTTGTGACTCTTTCCACTGTGGTTCTTGTTTGTAATACCTTTATAAATATTTGATTAAATAAAAAGAAAAAGAAAACTTGGTGAACTTCAAAAGTTTTAATTCAACACTTTATAACAGAATTAGTTTCATTAATAGCAGCACCTCATATGGCCTCAATATAGCTAAGTATGATGGAAAACCTGCTTGATTACAAATCTGAGTGTTAGGAATGATATCTAGAGCGACATTTGCTGAGATGTAACCTTAAAAAAAGAAAAAAATGCTGTCAGACAGTGTGTCTTTTTCTCATTTCCTTTTACACACAGTCGTGTGCACTTTGATTCCAGTCTCTCTCTCTCATATCTATTAAGCTCTTCCACTATTAGCATTGTTAAATTCATTACTAAATGATTTTCTCCTACTGTGTGTGTGTGTGTGTGTGTGTGCGCGTCTGTCTAGGACAATTAAGTATCTCTTTGCAAAGATTGATACTAGCTTAGCTTTCAATTTGTTCCACCACAAAGCTCAGTGTCACCTTCTCATCCTCCCCGCTGCTACAGTGACCTCACACACCACACAGACACTAATAGAAGTAACGTAGACGACGGTTTTGTCATTTTAATAGCACCTTCAACCTGCCAGATGCTACAACACACCCTGAATATATATCACACAGCAGTCATACATACTATTTATAAATCCAGAGATCATAAAGTGTTAACATCTGATAAACACGAACCTGAGACAAATAACAGCACATGACATACAATATTACGCTGTAAGTACTCTATGAATTAATTAGGGTGCAACGATACACAAAATTCATGGTTCGGTTTGATACTTTAGTGTCACAGTTTGATATTTTTTCAATACAAAAACAATTGAATTTCCATGCCTTTTTTAACTTGCAATTTACTGAAATTAGTTACAAACATTTGTTTAAATTCAGTTTTTAAATTAAACATTGCTGAAACAGCAAATAATAATAAATAAATGAAATAAAATAAATGTATCTTAGATCAGACAGCAATGTGCAATTTCAGTGGTTGGACAATAAATGGAAACATTCAGATAAATGTAAATGATATAAAGTAGCAGGAATATGCAGACAGAGTAGCAAGTTTGTGTGTAGCAAATGTTTGTGTTGCCTGGCAACAGCCTTGCCGTAGCGGAATTATTTGTGTTGGCGGAGCTAAATGAATGATTAAATAAATAAGCAAATCATAATCTCTAGTCGCTTATTACTGTTAACTAATAAAATGTGCTTGTAGAACTTTTGTATAACAGCAACATAACACACCAGTGCTGATATTCAGCTCAACAGCGCCACCTCCAGTGTGATGTTGCTTAAATATCAGAGCAAAGATGCTTCTCAGCTTTCAGAATCTGTTGGAATCACGTCGATAGTACAAACAGTTGAAGAGTTACAGTCATTTGAAAAATGCTCGTCTTCCTGTTGGCAACATCTCCGGTTTAGAAACAGCTCAGTCTCACTAGCTTGAATGTGGGAGGAGCTCAGTGGATCTGCGCTCGACAATGCAGCCTAGGCAGAGTAGTCGAACACAGATCCACTGATCTTTCAACACGGAGCACATCGTCAGAAGACAAGTTGATAAAATAAATTTAAAATTCTGTATCGTTCAATACATGTGTGTACTGAACCGAGAAAACTGAATCGAATGGTTCAATACAGACACATGTATTGTTGCACCCCTGATATATATTATTTTAAATATTATATGTATTATTTATATGTAAGCAAAGCCAAAATGAATCCTCAGGATTAGCTTGTAGTTTTCTATATTACGTTTTCAGGCTCACATCTTTATTCTTCCTCACAGCGCTGGTTTCAAATAAGTGATTTCTTTTTCTTTTCTTTTTTTTTTAAGTGTCCTGTTCCATGATCAGGTTTTGTGCCCACTTTAGCCTTCAATCAGACGGCCTCACATGCACCTCCACAACACCGAGCTGACCATAACCTCTGCATGCCAGCGTCCACCAGAGACCAACACGCAGCGTCGTCGCTGCAAAACAAGCAGGCAATTATCAGCCGTACACATTTATTCAAATTTATTAAATACCAAAATGTCTGGATATTAGCGAAGATATTCAGAAGTGACTTCTTTGGAATAAAAATGGTTATAGTTTTGTTTTTGATTTTAAAGTTTTTATTCATTCATTGAAGCAAGATAATTATTTTGTTTACCGTAGACGCCACGAGTTATGAATCAGTATTGAAATGACATTACATTAAGCAGACTATTTTAGATTATTTAGTATTAGTGTGGCACAACATTCACATTGGAGCTGTTTAGATTTTGATTTAGATTTCTAAACAAAATATATCCATCAAGGGACCAGCACTCTCACTTTAAAATGGCACTATTATCATGCCATCACTGGCTTGGGTGATTCATGGTGGGAAGTGATCTGCTGAGCCTAAATCAGCTGCAGTCTTCCAGAGGGGAAGAGCGTCATAAGTAGCATCCTGTCGGCTGGGATTTTTCATAGATTGTTTCACGGAAATCAGGGCAAAAAAAAAAAAAGAGAGAGAATCTAAGAGCAGATACTTTGCAAGCAAACAGAAACAGGCCAACCGCAAAGAGAAGAGCTCGTATTAGACAGCAGGATGTTTGCACATGTAACAGTGAACTGTGGATGCAGAAACAGTTGAAAAGTGAAGTAGGACACATCTGCACACAAACAGAGACGAGTTTCAGGTAGCTCTGGCAGTCCGACAATACAGGAACAGGAACACAAGAAAGCTGCTCTCAGTTTGAAAAAATAGCTTCTTCATTAGGTACATTAATGTGGGATATACAGCCCCAATTACTGGTCCATAAAACTGTGGTTCACATAAGGACCAGACGAGAAAAGTTATTTTATCCCACAGTAGTGATACTTTACATCTGAATGAAGAAAAGGAACTGAATGCAGTTACTGTGTAGGATTCTCAGTCTTAATCTAAATTCAGATCAAGTTTTTAAATCCGCTGCCCCGTCAAAAATATAATGACAGTAAAGTAACTCCAAACACTTTTGTCTTTTCTTTTCTAAATCATATAAATAAGATGGATAATTAGAAGAAAACAAACAAATACACAGAGAAGTTGTTTTGGACATTTAAGTGAGAAGCTATCAAATCAAAATAACATCCTGTTCCTCATTAACTTTATTCTTCTAAAGAAAATTCAGCAACTAGATTGACTTCTTCTCTGCATAATAAATATTTAACTTGAGCTGTGATTTCCTGAGTCAGTGCAGCGATGTCCAGTACAGAATCATGTCTGTTTTTAATGCAGTGCTGTCTGAGGCCGAGGATGACATTTATCCAGTTTTGACTTTCAGCCTTGTCCCTTGGGCGCAGACACTCATCCTGGTTCTCTTTTCATGATATTATGTGCCAGAGACCGTGGGATCTTCCAGGTTTTTGCAATTTTACATAGAGAACAAAGTTTACAGATAAAACATTTCAGATAGATTGTCAAAAGTGGGCAAAGAATGACTGCAGTGCATGTTAGTGTCAGAGGTAATAATACAGTGGGACAAAAAAGTATTTAGTCAGCCACCAATTGTGCCAGATGAGAAAGGCCTGTAATTTTACCTCAACTATCAGAGACAAAATGAGAAAAAAGATCCAGAAAATCACATTGTCTGATTTTTAAAGAATTTATTTGCAAATGATGGTGGAAAATTTGGTCCTGCACCTCTGCATCCCATGGTGCTGAACTGTTGGCTATAGTTTCCTTTCATCCCGTCTACTAACAGAGTTAATCTGTGTTGTGTTGATGTGCCTGTGATGTCATCAGCACCCATGTTGCCGGGCAGCAGACACAACACTCCAAACATTCACAGTGATCTCTGGAGGCTTCAGTCACTCTTCTGTCTTTGGAATAATACCTACGTTTTATTTTCATGTACCTGGTTATGTTTCTTTTCAAGCCTTCATCAATGATGCTATTTAATTTGGGGGGGGGGGGGCTGAGGAAGTGGGAAATCATTTTCACAACTGAAATAATAAGGAATGAGGTGAGAACAGAGCAGATAGTGTTTTAATGTGCCACATTTATTCATTCTGAGTATGACAGACTGGAGTCTGGGATGACTGGACCGAGGCAGGGACTTGTGCCAACCCTGCCTGTCTGTCAGCATGTCCTCCATGTCCAGGAGGAGCTCTTATTCAGCTCTTAACCTCACTGCACAACAAAGTCATTTTAAGCATCCTTTCCCTGTAACTGTTATTTTGCTGACTGATTTCAATTAAATGAGCAAATGAAATAAAATTGCTAATGAAATGAGTTGGTTGTTTGTAAATCAGTGCAATTTTAGGACATTGTCCATTGAGGATGTTTAAAACTTACAAACACAAGCGAATTTACCTGCTTCAGCAATCCTGCCCCTTGGACAGATTTTTAAAAAATCCCTTTTTTCTTGCAGAGACTGAAAGAAAGAAATCAACCTTCACTGTGATTCATCATGTCAAGTGTCGAGTCGTCTAACATAAGTTCACATAGATTCAGAGTTCTGCCTTTAACATCCGTCACAAAACAGGTTTAACGTGTCCGTGTTAATGTGTGTCAGTATTTGTAAATATGAATGTGCCTTGTTTGCATGAGAATGCCAGTATGTGGTATAATGTGTGTGAACTGGTGTGTGAACTGGCGTGTGAACTGGTGTGTGTTTGCGTATGCGTGTCAGTGTGGCAAGAGTCGAGCAGGTGAATAAGTACAGGCATCAATAACTGGAGGACATGTGCCTGAAATTACAGGCAGCAGATACATCAGCGAAGTACGACAACAACAAGATGACCAGCGCTTCGGACGCTGAAGGTGATCAGCTGACAGCTCAACCCTCACAGCTGGCACAAGACGTAAAAAGTAAACGCAGTTGTGCAGCGTTTCTGTAAAGGAACTTGTTAGCCAGTGTATTATCAGTATCACATTAACAGATACAGCTCAGGGTCCATCTACATTTTCAGCAGCTCTACAAATAAATTTGGGACGACTATGGAATTCAACAATCAAAAATAAATGATTTATTTATTTATTTTTCATGAATGAATACAGACTGGAAGTACTATATCTATAAACATACATGCTCAACCTTTAAAAAAAGTATTATTATTATTATTATCATTATTAATGTTATTATTAAGTGTTTATTAGACAGTGCGATAATTTAAATTTATTATAACAATATCTATAATGCCAGTACTCCAACAGTTTTTCTTTCTTTGGCTGAATGAGAAAACCTGCACCAGTAATAATATTTTGTGCGTGCATGTGAGTGCACGTGTGTCTGACAGCTCTTTGAAGGGCTCTCGTCTCTGACCAGCATGACGTCAAGTCTTTTCCCGAATGTCGCATGTGACGCTCAGCGTGTTGCCATTTGCTTGCAAACCAAAGTATATTTAGAGGAAGAGAGAAGCTTTTGAACGAGTTTGTCACTTTGTTTGATGTTTCTCATTTTCTGCGTAGAAACCAACACAACAGAGGAATATTTCATTAAAACTTTAAAAGAACAAAATAATACATTAAAATTGGGATGACAAATGTACTAATAATTAAAAACTCAATGAAGAAGGTTTAAGGTTTAAAGGTTTAACTTACAGTAAAGACTTATTTGTGGGAAATATTTCCTAAATTAACTTAATTCAAATATTGATATATAATTAAACACAAGTATGTACAAAGTTGTTGAGATTATCAGTTGTCACATTCTCACAGTGAAATGGGAAACAATATACTCAAATTTTCTGTTTTTTATGATAATTATTATTTTATGATAATTAGAGGAAAACATTTCATGAAACACATTGAACAGACTAGAATATAATGTCCACGTTTTCAGCTCACGGTGGTGAAGCGAAACTTCAGTACTGTTTTTATAGCAGCTTTACTTTTTCTTCTTTAGCTTTCACTTGTTGTTGTGTTGTAGTTAAAATAAATAAAAAAAAACTTGGGTGGGTTTTCTCATTAAAAACTGTTGTTTGTCTGAATAAAATCATCACAATATCCTTGTTGAGTTCCACCTCTGGCTTCCTCTTTCTCTACCAGAGTTTGTTTTTTGATTTTTTGTTTTTTGACACACAGAAATGAACAAAATACTAACACAGATTGCTTATGAGCATTTTTTTCTCTTTCATAGCTATCTTACGTTTCCACGACACCATTCTATCCACAAATGAAGCTGTTTGAAGCAGCTGTACGACAAGAAGGACCTCATTTATTATTCATACCAGCATGTGTATTCAGTTACTTCTCGTCTTTTTCTCATATGCATTCTTCTGACCGAGGTGTCCCTTATCATCTCGCCCCTCCTCTCTCTGCAGAAGAGAATAATCAATAGTCATTTCACCCTCAGGTCTCCTTTATGTCTACGGGGGCAAAAAAGGTGACCACACCTGGGGCTAAGAGGAGATGAGAAAGGGTAATGAGAGCAGGGAAACATGAAATGTGATTGAATTCTGTGTCGTGTGGGAGCAGCAACCCCAGGAGCAAATTATTGTTGTGCTTCAACACCTGTCCTGGCAGCTCAGTGTACAGTGTTGTTTCCATCAAGAGCAATTATTCAGTTTTCAAATAATTCCTTCTGTGACAGAAGCAGCAATGACAATGGCTGGCTTTATTTAAAAAGCACATGCAAACAGAGAAACAGAAGTTTCTTACTTAAGGTCTTTACTGAATAACTTGTAAAGTAAATCCAAAGAAACGATGAACAATATAATGAACAAAAATGCCTTACAGAGAGGTTTTTTTGTTTTTGTTTTACTCCCTAAAATTCAATAATATTACTCCATCTACACCGTGAATGATCTTCATATTAACAGAATTAAAGTGAGCTTTTGAAATCTTTTGTTATATGAAAATACAAACTCAGCGGTAGTTTTGTCAGAGTTTACAAAATCAGAGTCGCTTTGTCCAAATATTACAGAAAAATGCAAAGATGTCTAATCAGTTATTTTCTGACTCTGTGATGGGTTTACGGTCTCACTTTCACATGTATTTGCTGAGAATGTAGAGACAGTTTAGGTTGTAATGTACGCTATACAAATAAAGTTGAATTGAATTTAACTGAACAGGACAAAAAGAGGAGATCACTTCCAACACGTGGAGCGTGTTAAGTTGTTCTGAACTGTTACAGCTTAAAGACAAGCACTTTTCATCCGAATTGTAATTTTAAGTGATCCAATATTTATGTGTCTTGAAAACCGATAACTTTTCAGTATTCTGTTACTATATGAGGAAACTAAATGAAAGAACAATAGTAAACAATGCGTAGCAAAAAAGAAGTAATCTCTAGTAACATTGAGCTGTTTGTTTGTTTGTTTTTTACAAATTACAATATCACAGTTAGATATTCTCCAGAAATCATTCATCACTAGTTTTCATATCTGTTAATGCTCACTACTCCTTTTTCTTTGAAAGACAAGTACAAAAAAAACATTTTCTTATTTTTAAATGAAGGAAGGTTTTGTGAATCTTTAATGGGCAACAAGAAGTGGAGATGGAAACCTGATTATTGTTGTCAAATGAAAAGAAATAAGACTGGAGACGTAGCAAACGTTATCTTGTCAGAAGAGAATATGTCAGATGAATTAAGCGTCAATAAAACAAACAAACAAAAAAGGAATTTGAACTTATATGTGTCAAATGTTGCTGTGTTTCAGACGGTCATATGAATACACTTATATTTCACTGTCAAACTTTAACCAATTCAATTCTATTTATTTATATAGCACCTATTTACGACAAGTCATCTCCAGGCGCTTTAGAAACCCAGAGCTTGACCCCCGAACGCATGACATTCTAGATCTGAGGTGAGCTGTTGTACCATATTTCTAAAAAAGTCTTTCATGCATTCTTGAGTTGTTAGAATATTATGGACAGAAAGGCTGAGATATGGATGGACAACCCAAAACAAAGCTGTATGTCTGTCTGTGCTTTAAAAGACCAATTTTCATTTGTCAGACTCAGAAAACCTTACACACCAACGTGTCCTCTGTAAATTGTACAATAGCATGTTTGGACTCTCACTGAAGTTATACTGTACATGTTCAAAATGCTTCTGGGACAGATGGATTTGGTGATGCTACTCTAGTCTGGACCAACACATCACAGTCAACACAGTCTAGTCCAAAGAACTTTCACTTTCCTGAGAGATCCTCTGCACCACTGCACAGCAGAGGAATGGACCGATGGCAAAAGTTGCATCCTCAAAATGCAGGTATAATACAAACCATACAAACACAAAACAAGCTATGAAAATGTACCAGAGGACAGAGGACATTTACCATAAATGTTATTCATTATAGACCAACTGGATTAACACTGGAGCCAAAACTCACACTCTTGGCTCAGCCAAGAGACGACATGACTCATGAATTAGACGTCATCGTCACTTTTCTGATGGTCAGAAACATATAGAGACAACTGCAACAGCTGCGCCGCTCATGTCCACAGAGGTGGACGTTACTCTGATGAACAGTTTATTATACACTCCCTCAAACTCATCCTCTCTTCCATCCTTTGCAGCCCTCAGTGACATTACTATCTAAATCTGAGTAAGTAGGAGAGCTTTAACACAGGGAACGGGTGAAGGAGATGGAGGAGAGGAGAGGAGAGGAGAGGAGAGGAGAGGAGAGGAGAGGAGAGGAGAGGAGAGGAGAGGAGAGGAGAGG
>JBAMYA010045394.1:0-11752 GCA_037176975.1 Arrhamphus sclerolepis
CCGTGTGAGAATTCAGCCGACTCAAGTTCTCCTTTTGAACAAAGAATACGCAATTGGAATCTTAGGAAAAAGATTCATAACAATCCTTTCGTGTTTATTTTATCTCTTTGTTGTTATTTTGTATCCTTTTGTGTTTATTTAATCTCTTTGTTATTATTTTGTATCCTTTCGTGTTTATTTTATCTCTTTGTTGTTTATTTTGTATCCTTTCGTGTTTATTTTATTTTTTTGTTTTTATTTTGTATCCTTTTGTGTTTATTTTAAGTCTCCTTGTTGTTATTTAGTTCCCTGTTCTTTAACAGTTTCCTGTATTTTGAGCATCTGCTACGTCTCAGTTCTTCTTGTGAAAGATCGAGGTTCATCTTCTTGAAGAACAGTAGCTTTAGTCCTCCGTCCACCAGGATCTTCCATCCTGACGGTGCCATTGCTGGTGAGAAGCGGAAGCTGCTTGGCTGTTTTGTCTTCCACATCTTTTTGTTTCATTTTTAGAGATCTTAGCTTCCGCTGCAGTTTTGGAAGCTTCTTCTCTTTTATGTAACATGGCAACGTTTTCTGTTCATCAGCAGTTCTCCTGGTGACAATCCACTTTCCAGCGGGGATGCTCGATAACTGAGCAAAGCAAGATAAGGATCTGAACCACCATCAGCTGCTTTCTTTAAAAGCTGTTTAAGAGTGTGCACTCCTTATTCAGCCTTCCCGTTTGACTGGGACTAGAGTGGGCTTGATGGAATGTACTCGAATCCATAATGGTCTGCAAACCTCTTCCACTCCCTGCTACTGAAGCATGGTCCATTATCACTGACAACTGGGTACGCAATGCTGAACCTGGCAAAAATGGATTGATATGCACTTGACAGTAATGCCATCTCAGGAAAATTAGAGTAATATTCAATGACAACTAAATAATCTTTGCCTTGAAGGTGAAACAAGTCAATCCCTACAATGATCATGGGGTCTTTAGTTTGCTTGTTTCTTTGTTTTTGGCACGTTTCATATGTTTCTATCTCTGTTTATTCCTGGCCAAAAGATCATAAGACTATTAGTCTAGATAGCACATCTGAAAAAGTGTTTTTCAGGCAAATACGAAACAACATTAAAACTGCAGCAAAGTAAACAAATTAATGAAGAGATTTCATTGATCAGCTCCAATAAAAGGAACAAGAAGAGAGAAGTCTTGAGACTTGAATGCAGAAACAGTTTTAGAACTTGAGTTACATCACTTGGACTCGAGTCAGAGTCGAGTTTTTTAAATTTGATGACTGACTTGACAAAATGTGATATGACTTGCAACTTGACTTGGACTTGAGCCTTCTGACTTGATATTTTACCCAAAACCCAAAGAATGAAACATGTTATTAAATTTCACTCACATTTCATTCGTACGTGGTCATCTCACGCGACGTTATCATTTACATTTAACATATACAGTAATTGCACCATTGTTAAGGACTTGAAATTTGAAGTTAATGACCTGTGACTGGACCCCAAGACTTGAGATTTACTGGACACTTAGAATACAATGACTTGGTCCCACCTCTACTAGTCTTTTCCAGAGAACTGAAGCGGTGATTTAAAAGCTCTGTCACCTCGGTTCTTTAGTTAAATCTGGGAACATCAAGAACCACTTAGCTGGAAGAACTCGGCACTCGTACGAGTAGAGACAAGAATAAGATCCAGCCTCATCGGTGCCATGGCAGTAACCTGAGGATGGTGACCTCTGGAGACGAGATGATGCTGCGTTTAGAACCTGAAATACTCCCAGGTTTACGTCTGTTGTAGCCACAATTCAGTGTAACGTGCTTGAATTTATCGCTGTTCTCCTTTCATGTCGTGCATTGTGACGTGCTTTAATCTTATAAGACGACTTAAATCGAAGTTTTAAGTTTGAGGTTCTGTGTCTTTCTATGGTTGTTTTTTTTTGTCTCTTTTTGTTGTCAGTTGTTTTGTGTTTGTTGTGGATTTGTGTCATTTTGTAGTTTTTCATTGATTTCTTTCGGGCCATTTTGTGCCCTTTTGAAGTTTATTGTCCTTTTTTTCTCAGTGTGAAATCGCTTTATTGTCATTTTTATCTTCTGGAAGCTGTTTCATGTGTGGTCAATAACCACTCGCTACTAAATTGATAGCGAAAGTCATTCAAGAAACAAAGAGTAAGGATTAGGTGACGTCTGCAAAACTGAGGGGGTATGGAGGCGTGTGTGTGTGTGTGTGTGTGTGTGCGCGCGCATGTGTGTGTGTGTGTGTGTGTGTTCATGTCTAGAAAACAAGCAGCAATAAGCAGCTATCAGATTGTCACAGCAGCAAAGGAGCCATCATCAAACCTTCACTCCCTGTCATCTGTTCTGTTCTGTCTTTGTATGTATGCCCAGTGTGTGTGTGTGTGTGTGTGTGTGTGTGTGTGTGTGTGTGTGTGCCCTCACACACCTGAGTGTGCATTGCACCGAGTTAACGGGGAGGAAAGAGACAAAGATGTGGGTAAGGGAGCGGCAGAGGAGGCAGAAATAAATTGCAGCGCTGACCTATATTCTCTTCAGCAGACAGTTCAGCGGCACAGATGTTCCTCCACCCCTGCTCCTGAAACCCTCTGCTCTGATATCCGACCACAGAGCCGACTCTGCGGATGGCAGTCGCTCTGATTGTGTGTCTCTGCGGATGCCATGTGCATCAGAAGTGTTTGTATTTGTGTGTTTTGCTGCAAGTATGTGGGCGGATCTGCGCAGATTTATTTCTGTGCTTCAAGCAGCACCTCACTGATTTAGCATCCATGTATGTGTGAAGAGTACGGACACCATTACACTTCCGACAATAATCTGTATCTGGTAGGGAGACTCTTTTTATCTCCAAATCCTAAACCTGATGATGCCAGCGTCGGCCATGCAGCAGCAGGGAAGACTTATTTCAGGCCCTAGTCGTATAATCTCAATCTAAGCTGCAGACTGTTCTGTCTAATTTCTTTGTCTCCGCTGCAGGCAACAGAGACAAATCCTATAAAATACAAATCATGCTGTCGAGGATAGTTTCTTCCTTTTAAATTCCACCCAGTTATGCAGAGAGACTGTGCATAAAGACAGATGACAGGACAGCTCCTAAAAACGAAGCCAAAGCAGAAACTGTGCAGTTGGCATCATAAAGAATTAGCGACGGGTGGAGATATCGAGGTCTGGCCTTCTGGGTGACCTTCCACACCAAATTAAGAGCTCAGATATTCAGTTTTAAATGTATATATGGTGATGAATGATCAGCAAGTGGCACTGACGGTCTTGTTTTTGACAGGTGATGAAGAACAGTGTCTCTGCACACATTTTAGGAGACAGGATGCTCATTACTTTGACAGTAAGTCGCAGGTGAAAGGAGACAGCGTTTGAGACTTCTCAGGTTTGAGCTAAAGGAGACACTGATCATGTGTTTCTGAGTGTTTGCTGCAAGAATTCACAACGGTTTGTTAATTAAATGCTGATTAGCAGAAGAATCATCAAAGAAAGACAGGAAACAATTCAAAGAAGAAGCGTTTTCTTGAAGTATTTCTCATGGACTCGAGTAACTTGAGCCGTCAGCCTGGCTTCACCGCGGAAAACAAGGCTTAGGTTTTTTTATGTTTGTTGTTCATCTCTTAATCATCACGAGCAGGTGTCTACGTCAAGGTGAGGAACAATTTTCTAAATTAATGCACTGCCACTTCACGATTTGCATTTAATTTCAAAAACACGTGCGTGTGCTTAATGTGTCTGTAATCTGGGAACAACGGCACGCACTCGTGCACTCGTGACACAGGTGACAGAGGAAGTGATGGGTTTGCTGAGTAATTGCTTTGTATCTCAGATGGGTGAGTGACAGCGAGGCAGGAGATTAAATTTAGCTTTGTGAAGAACCACAGCGCTCCTCTCCAACCCTGCTTCAACCAGCTGGGAGTGTCTGTGTGAGTTTGTTGATATGTCAGTTTGGGTTTTTTGTTTGTTCTTGGCATCATCAACAGTTTCAGTTAAAACCATATTTACATTATTGTTAAAGCATTGTTTTATAATTCTCTGTTTGATGCTTATATTAAAACTATAAAAACATAGCATCTAAGTAGATTTTCAAGAAGCTTTGGTCAAAATGTTACAGAGGTATATTACAACAGCTCCATTTGCTTCCTTGACTTTGCACCTCTGCTTCTAGCTGGGTTTTTGGAGGTCTAGTGGGCCTCTCGACTTCACGCCATCCCACTTTTCTGCAGTTATTTGAGAACGAGGTTCAGCTAGTCCTTTCGCATAACCCATTTTTTGCTCAAGCGCTAGCTGTCAGACAGATGGCCTCACGTTTGTCTTCAGCATGCTTTGGTACACAGAGGAGCTCATTATTTCTGACGTCTTTCCTCTTTGGCACTATATTAGCACAACTAAATGCTGAAGACCTACTTTTATAGAGGTGATTTGATAAGCAGCACTTGGATGTTGTTTGCACTCTTAAGTCCTATAGAAACAGCCTCCGAACCAGCGCTAAACTGGGAAACAGCAGTTGTTTGAATCAGCTACGACACTGATGGTTAAAGACGACTTGATTTCTTCGGGATTGTGGTGGATGAGACCCAGCTGATTTACAACAAACTTGCTCTAGACCTATTTTTCTATTTACATTATTCAAAGACATTGGTTGAATGTTTGAGCACACTGTTTACAAAAACAGCAGAAATGGATGGTTCCATCTTCATCACGTTGACATCAGTCCACAACACTCTCCTGTTGACTAGTTTGCATCACACTGAATACGTCACCTTGTCCGTTGCTCTGATTGGTTGTAGCATTAACCAACTACATCAGTCGGTCCCAGGAGTTAGATCGGTTTTTTTTTTGTTCTTAGATACCAACACAATCAACCTGAAGCGCCAGACACCTCCTCGATGCTGCTGTGAGCGTACCGTTTGGGCTCATATAGTTTATGATCTGTGGATCCTGTCCACTGTAACATAATATGGAAGCTGCCTTCACAAAACAACCACCTCAATACTTCTGAACGTGGTTTGTGATGGCGGACAGATTTCTTGTGATATTGGGCTTCTTATGCTGCTGATTTGAAAATATCTTTCAGCCAACAATGAAATGATTCAGCTCAGCTGCTTAAAACTGTTGTTCAGCATTCGCTCCATCAATTGACATATCGCTGCTGCTCATCCATGTGACAAAACGGACCCAGCGACAGCACCAGCTGTGGCTGCTGGGAGAATTGTGAAAAAGGCCTCTGACTGTATTGAGTTTCTTCCATTGTTTTCCTGCCCTACGCTGATGTAATTAAGCGTTAAAAATGCTTTTGCACTTTTGAGCTGCCTCTGGGGAATTGTGAGCCAAGATCGGCGGGGATTAAACTTGTTGGTCAGAAAAGGAGAGCAAATGTTGTATCGAATAAGCACTGATGCTCTATTGACATATTGTGTCAATAAAGAGGCAGGAAGGTGGAGGGGAGGCCCACCGGTTCGGAGGAGTGACTGTGGCTGACTGATAGCTATACAGTAAAGATCAAAGGCTTGCTAAACCACTGTGTTGTGGCGTAAAGACAGCTATTTGTTAGTGTTAGGGTCTCTGCATCTATATCCAACAGTCTTTCATCAGAATGAATGATCATTTTAGGTTAAAAAGCTTTGGATGGGTTTGAAAAAAATATTCCCTGCTGTTTGTCAGTGCCTCATCTTTCAGTTATATCACACTGACGCTCCACCGATGAGCTCGTTGTGCTTTTCGCTGTGTCGCTTAATGATTCATTTCTTTCTTCTTCCGGAGCCATCACTTTGAAAAAAAAAAAAAAAAGAAAAATACTTTATTTATCCCAGAAGGGAAATTCAATTTTTTCATTTTTTTTCTTTGACACATCTATCTGTTTTTTGACGTATCAATTACAGGGATTCCTGCGTTTTAGTGGCAGTTCTCCAACTTCAAGCCCTTTCCAAACTGTTCGCCCTTTCATGCTTCTTGCTAACGGCATGCGTGAAACACTGGGACACGATCAAAGAATCAAAGCATTTCACATGCAAGACCAAAGCAAAGCAGAAGAAGGTACGTGTTACAAAAAAAGGAGGGAAAAAAGTTGTGACATATGTTACTTATATTCTTAGGCCTCATTTTCATACCCACTATGCTCACAGACATACATTTGACATTTGAAGGAAATTATGACAGGGTAAATATTTTTCCTACAGTGTGCCCACGGAAATCCCAAACCAGACTACAAAATCAAATGGATAGATGGCAGCGAGTCTCAGATTGACTGACTTTTATTTCATTGCAGAAAGCATGAGGATAACTTCATGTCATCATCAACTTCATTCAATCAACGTCAGACTTTAATCAGCTAAAAAGTATGCAAAAAAGCATGATTTGCTTTTGTACCACATCAGATAAATTTATATCAAGCAATAAAGCTGACCAATCAGACAGCTGGACGTCATTTGACGTGTTTGACTGACAGCTCCCCGTTGGCTCTGCTGTTGGTTTTGACAGCTTTGTCCTGCCTCTTGCAACAGTTGGAGGAAAACTGGGCTTCAAAGGCTCTCTGTTCAAATCTATGGGTCACATGACCAGATAGATCATCCAGTATTTACAGCCAATGGCTTCATCATCCCTGGACTCAAAGGGAAGTTGGACAGACGATCACAGACAAATCACTGATCTAGATCTTTTTTGGAACTTATAGATCACAGTCCAAAAATCAAAAAATCAGACTGTGTGATGTATTTGTCCCCTTGACAACGGTTTACACTTCTGACCAGCATGTTTCAACTTTTCTTTTGCTTGTATTTATGCTTTCACAATCTTGTCAAGAAAAAGGTTTGTGTTTGACTAAAGTAGCTGCTTGCAAATGTCATGCAGCTTTATTACAGCCTTTTGCTGATTAATACTACAAATCTTTGCTACAAGGTCTGATCAAGCAGCCATATGTTGGGCCAGCAGAGGTATGAGGAGATGAGGCTGATGTAAAACGAATAGATGTGGTTAAAAAAAAAAATCCTCAAATATGATCCTGCTCTAAAATCAAGCAGCACGTATTTAATGCGACTCATCATGGCGTGTTTGACCTCCACCTGTAATGGACCACAGATGGATGGGAGGAGGAGGAGGAGGAGGAGGAGGAGAAGGCATTTTCACTGCTGCTGTTTTCTCCACACGAGCGAAACTGTGAGTGTATGTATGAGAGGATGCAATGTCACGGCAAGGCATGTAGCTACATTACAAATGCTTGTACAAGCGCTCGCTGGTTTGTGTTGTGATTAATAGTGGCCTGCATCTCTTAACATTTGAAAAGAGGTTCATCAACACCCAGACTCACACCTCTGCAGCCTTTGTCTTGAATTTCAAAGAGCCAGCCTCATTCTCCCTTGTGAAGACGATTTTTGAGTCGGTCTTTAGTCCTGCCCATCCCTCCTCTCTGTCTGTTGTTCACAAACACACACCAATCTCCTGAGAGGTGAACAGGGAGGAGGCACCTGTGGCCCGTCTGATTAAGAGCCATTTTTCAGGGAAGTGTTTTCAACACATCAACAACTAAGGTCTCCTGAGAACCTCTAACAATGAATGGTGAGGTTTACTGTATAGTCCTTAATTAGCCTGATAGATCAGAGCCACATCTGGACAGATGTAGGGTCTGAAAATGAACCACGGGACCTCCTCATCCAGGAGGCGGGACAGAGTGCTGCTTCTCAAACTGCCTCTGCACACAGTTGGTTAGCGATGCAGCCAATCAGAGCAACGCACTGATTCAGTCGTGTCGTACGTATGCTCAACCACACAGTGTAACATGCTGTAAATACATTAATTACCAATTTCACAAGGTGCAATGTGATGTGCATTAATCCAATAAGACTGTAAAAATCGTGCAGTGTGAACCCGCCTTTAATTAACTGTTGATGTCAAAGCCAAACGACCGCCATTTACCATCCAGACAACAACATCTCAGTTCTGTCATCATCTCTTTAAGCACTCTCCCAGACCTGCAGAGGAAATTCAAATTTGCTAGCAGTATACCTAGATTTCTAAGCTAGTCCTCAGTTGGTAACCATTTGTGTCCAGATTTGAACTGGGAAAATCACAAGAACAGGTACTATATGAAGTCACTGATGCAGTTCTGAGAATGTGACTACCTGTTTTTCCTGGGATGTCGTACCAAGGGTTGGTGGGTCGGTAGGTTGTACAACAAACTGTACGCATTACACAACATGAAATACACTAAAATATCAGTATAAATGGACATGTAGCAGTTATGAACCATTTTTTACACATCAATAACAGTAGACTAAGCTATCAAATATACAGAAGCTAAATTACACCAACCTGGGACTAACCATTAAATTTACTGGATACTTAATATACAGGCTATGTTAGATAAATAATAAACTACAACTAAAACTATTAAATGCATGCTAAGCTTCATATATACATTAAACATAGATGCTAACTAAATACATCTGTGATGAATGCATTTATTGTGCAGGTCATGTCATATGTAATGTATTCCAGTGGTGAAGGGTGAGTATTATCTGTCACACTGAGATGTTGGCACGAGGTAGACGACAGGTAGAAGTTTGCAGCAATTTGTGGGAAAAGAAAACTTTAAAATTATGGGATTATGATGATTAATGAAGAGCATATTATTACATCTGAGAGCAGCTTCTCTTGTTTTCAGTCAGGTACCATGGTGCTGCCGCTTAAAAATCTACTCTCAGACTCAGAAAGTCTCTTCTTGCATGCAAATACGCTCTGCTCCATTTAATAACTGTGCTTCTGCACTCAGATTCACTGCTGCACTTTTGTCTTTTTTTTTCCAAATGTCCTGCCCTTCTTATTGCGTACATTCCTCTTCTGTGCACTCATGAAATTTCTGCTCTTGGATTTTCCTCTTTCACTCTGGGATCGTTGGATTGTTGAATCCAGTTAAACAGTATTTGACTTGGCTGCGATTTTCAACAGGGTTGTTTTCTGTTTCCGTTTGCTGCTTTTGAGACGTTTATTCAGTCAACAGAGAGATTCAGCATAACTGTGGCAGGTGAGCCTGTCATTTTTCATGATTAGTCCCTCAGGGTCCGAGCACAGGTTGAATAATAACAGCTCTAGGGTTGACCCTAGGGGGACACCACACGTCAGTGATGTTTTTCTGGAAGCGCCGCTCCCAAAGGCAACGTTTTACAGAAGACGTTACCTGACTCGTTTCAAAACCATACCTCACAAAACAAACACGTGTCAAGTCTGTGTAAAAGTACATTATGATCAAGCTAGCCAAAAAAAGGTACAACTGAGTTTAGGTAAAGCCAGAGCTGCTGTTTTGAGTAGCTGTTGAGGCATACGTCATTAACAACCTCACTAATTGCTGTGTCAGTGAAGTGATTGGAATAAAAAACTGACTGAAAGCAATCAAGCAAAAAGACAGTAGACCATGAAAAGCTGATCTTTATAACTGTTGTTTTCAGAGACTTAGGGACTGTGGTTGACCGTAGAAATGACATTTTTAAGAACATCTGTAATCAAGAATTCAAAATCTGGTTTTAAAAATTAAAATGCTGCAGATAGCAGATAATATATAGAGAGTTAGATTTTCATTGAAAACAACTAATTTCAGCATTATATTTGCATTTCTAAAGGTTTTTACAATGAATCTGGAATTTAGATTTTCTCCATTCTTTAAGTCTTCATGAACTCTATTTGGAAATGTCAGATTTTGTTGAATTTTGGGCGGTCCAACATGGAATTCCCATTCCCATATCTATTTATATTTGTTTCCCTGGAGCTTTTGGTTGTAAATTTGTTGACGGTCCCTAAGTGAACCACTGCGTGAGAGGAGGGAGCAGCAGAGAACGGCTGGCCGAAATTAGAGTCCCTGAATCGGATCAACAGTGAGCTAGACGCCACTAACTCCATGGAACTCCAGGTCTCCCAACTGTTCTTGTGTGGTCCACAGACGTCTGCAATCATCTGAGACATCTCTGCTGGGACTTCACTTCCTCCCAAATAAGGCGTTCTCCTGAAACGACCACAAGCAGGCATGCACAATGATCTACACCTGGATCCTGCTCCTTCCTGTTTATTGACCAATAGTAGAGGAGCCGGCACAAGAAGGGCAGCCCTCCTCATTTTCATAACAAGGCAGAAATATCATACAGTAAAGGAAAAAGAGGAGACGAGGGAATGTAAAAACAACAGATGCTTGCATAAGGAAAAAGGAAAAACAAAATATATATATTTTGATGAAAGTGCATGTATAATGAAAAGGAAAAAAAAAAACTATACATACATATATATATTTATTTATTTATTTACTTATTTATTTTTAACGACAGTGCATGTATTAGGAAAAGGAAAAAAAAAAAAGCAAAATATATATTTCTACTTTTATTTTTAATTATGTCAGTTTTGGTTCTCCATAGTCACAGAAGTCCAAGTAACTGTCGATGTCAAAGCCAATTCAAATGAGTGCTGCTTACAATCCAGATGACAACGTCTCAGCTCTGTCGTCATCATCTTAAGTGCTCTCAGACTCTACAAGGATAGACTGATCTGATTGGAGGGTAGCTAGACAGACTTCCTGAGCACATGTAAATTCACATCTAGATTTCTTGGCTAGCTGGTTAAATCTGCTGAAAAATTCTTTCACTAGGTCAAGAAAACTAGTGTCTCTTTCAGTCACTTTTAGATAAAGACATGTGAGGATAAGCCATCAACCATGAAAGCATTGACATCAGATGGTTCTCTTATTTTACTGGTGTCTCATGAAACTTGGGGGATCAATCTTTGTCATCAGTGCATTAGATTCACATCACTACGTATTCTGCAGAATGCACACAATAATTGAACAAAAAACTGTTCAAATCTGTAAGGCACTACTGTGTGGACATAACTGACTTGCTTTGCAGCATAATTATACTTTTAATTTATCCAAATACTTACGTTCTCCATCACAAAGCAGTGAGGCTCTGTCTCGTGCTGTTACAAATCAGGCAGAGCCAGCTCTGAGATGCTGTGCAGATTATACTTAATTTATTGCAAGCTGTTACTTTGAATAAATCTTTTAAATTAACATACATCTATTTCAAAATTAAAGTGCTACGGTTTTCTCAAGGACATCAGAATAAATTGATCACATATTTTCCCAAACACTGCATATCTTTGTCCAAAGAACAGTATATTACATTGTTATAAGACATACTAGGACAATAAATATGAAGAATATTTAATGCTCTTCCTTCTGAAGAGTAAATATAAGTTTATGATTGCAAGCAAAATTTGATATTTGTTTCAGTTCTGTTCAAAAAGTAGAATAACTGAGGTGGAGAGCAGCTGATTTATGTCAAAAGTAAGGATTCAGCAAATGTTTGCAAAAGAATTTATAACAAAAAGTTGTAACACATCCAAGCACCTCAACCTCTTGACCTTCTCACATGTCCAACCTGGCCACCACACCACCTCCATCACCCTCAAGACCGGTGACATCTGAAAAAGGTTTTTATAACAAAAAGTTGCAAATATTTGTCAAAACCCATGTTTTTTTGTCCAATCAAATTTTTTACAACAAAAATGAAAAAGTTAACAAAAAGCGCAATTATCAAAATTAGCAATGTTGTAATTTATCAAATGTTTGCAAAAAGTAATTTTTCCAAAATAATGTAATTTATGTCAAAAAGTCACAATTGTGTGATATTTGTGATTGCCCAATGAAACAATCTTGGTTGTTTTGGGGGAAAAAAAGATCTCAATTTTACACCAAGATTTGCTGTTTTTGTTTTTTTTGTAAAATGCAA
>JBAMYA010045395.1:0-11750 GCA_037176975.1 Arrhamphus sclerolepis
GAAATATTTACTTTCAGGTCAAAGTAGATTTCTAACAACCTGTTAAAATGCACCAGAATAAAGAAAACCTCATTAAAGGTCTTGTGGGGGAGGAGCCTCAGACCCCTCACCAGTGTGTCCCCTCCACTTTTCAAATGCTTCCAACGCCAATGTATCTATCCATCCATCTATCTAAGTTCTGACAGGAGCACAGCTTGTATTCTCAACAATAGTGGTTCAAGCTCAAACATTTTGTTAAATAAATCTCAACACTTCATTAAGATAAGTTTAAATATTTAGCGTTTGTAGATTTGTGGACAGAGAAGTGACAGACAGGATCAGCCTGTCAAACGGAGCTTGAAGGAGGGCTTTCAATCTCTTAAAACACACATAAAAAAAATGTACACAAAAAGGATGCTGTGCTTTTGTAAACCTGCACCGTAAGTTTGGTTTGCAATTTGTTATCCAAACAACTCAGCTGGATGCATAAAAGATCCTTTCAACAGTCCTCAAATCTAAAGCAGCCTGGGTTCCTGCAAGGGGGTTTTGAGTAAAATTAATGATGATAAAAATGCTTCAACATGAGTCAGGAGATCCAAGTGGGAATATACCTTGAGGTTTGACTTGCTGCATCAAAGCTGTGTATGCAGATTAACTAAAGGCTGCAACCTATTTGTGGTAGGAGGGGCAGCACTGCTATTATTCAAAGTTCTTTACTCTTTCCATGAAGAGCATTCATTAGCAATTCAAGGCTGACTTTGCTTTTTATACGTTCAGTCTGATCTGTGACCACAAAGACAGACAAAGCTGCACTACACATTTAAAAAACTACTAATTTCACTCTGCTTTAGCTTATGTTGTGACTTCTCATGTCCCTCATCAAGAATGAAGTCATATACAGAGACAGGAATGCAAACAAAGGCAAACTGGGAGTCTAGGAAGGGGCACCATTCCCACCCTCCAATTTAAATTCTCATACCAAAAATCCAGTTCAGAGTTTCAACAGATATGCCCTCTGTGCTGGATTTTTTTTTTTTTTTTTAAAAGACAGAAACGAAAGAAAAGCCGGGTCAACAACACACAGATGTCTGTGTGAACAGCAATGTAACACGTTAGAATGTTAACATGTTAACTTCTGCTGTGGACGTTTTACTACATCTGTTTGCATTTTCTGTTACCACATAAAACAAAAAGCAAGGAGAGATCATGGAATAAAGCACAAATGAACCAAACCAACACTGAAAGTATGGAAAAAAAAGAAGAAAATCCAATCTGCTCTGTTTGTTGTCCTCAGTGGGCAGCCAGTCCTGGAGGGGTCAGTGTAGGCAGAGATAATAGTTTTTTCAGCATGGTAATTTTGGTAATTTTCATGGTAATTTTCATATTATTTTGAGTTTGTGGGTTAAAAACAAACAAAGAAACAAAAACAATGAACAAACAAGCAAAAAAGAACAAACCAAGAACATTATGGTGAAAAGTGACAAGTATGTGGCTGCAGCAAGGAGCTACACTTGAGATTTGAAGATAACCATCAATCTCAACGGCCCTAAAACACAAGAATGCTAGTGATGCAACAGCCAAAGTACACAATGAATTAAAAACGGGTGTTCAAATTTGGTTATGCAAACCTACTTTAGCAGTCTATTTTTCTCAGCCAGTAACTTAGCATCGTATGTTCCTTTTTAAAGGTAATCTTACCAAATACGGTTCACCAGCGCCAGGTTTAAGCTAATTAACCCTCTCCACTTCAGGTTTTCACACTGCTTTACCAACAAATTAGGATAGATGAAGACCACATTACTCTTTTACATACACATGTACACACACTCACACACAAGCAAAATATCATTGCGGGAAGGCGTAACAGGGAGGGATGATGGCTGAATACTCAGTACAGAGCATCAGATTGGTCCATGTGGGGATGGTGAGAGATGACCTGGGGCCCATACTGACAGCAGCATTCAAGGTCCGCTGTCAGAATGCCTAGCTAACTGACAAGTGAGCCATGTGAAGAGACAAAAAAGAAAATTACCACCTGTTTTTAATCAGTTGCTTTAAGAGACAAAGACCAGCTCCGCTCGCCAACTTTGTTCTTTGACTCGAGGAGCTAGAAACCCTGTTACTGTGCATAGCAACCCAGAGGAACTCTCCAGTGCATCCTGATACTGTGATCACTGTTTTAAATAATTCACGTATGAGCCAAACAGAGCTCTTAAGCACCTTTCTCCAGTGTCTGAAAGGCCTAGGAACAGGTAAGAAAAAAATTGCCATTTCCAGGACATGACAGGCTTGTAGAGTGTTTAATCACAGGAAGATGAAACTCCTGAAATTGGAGTTGCACTTACTAGATCATGCTAACTGGTGAGACTGTAAGCAGTAAACGCTCACACAAGGGCGTGAGAGGAAGAATGAGTCACACTGAGCTATCTACAAAAACAAAGAGAAAGCCTCTTAAAGATCTTTTATCAAACTGAGGTCAAACATTCTGTGTGAATGGATCTCAGAGAAAAGACAAACCTTCAATCCAGCACTTCCACGGCCTTTTAAAGTATAGTTTGTTTCTTTTGCATACCGGGCCTCTGCAAAATTCCTCACAGGGTAATCATAGTTACAATTCAGTGGCAGCTTTTTCATCACCCATTTCATTAGCTGCTCCCTCCATGCTCACAATTTAAAGCATAACCTTCTTAATGAAGAGTGCAGTACCCTGAGAGAAAAATCATCCCTGCTGCACCAGCTTCTGTTTATTTGAACTGTGAACCTTGATGCGAATTGTATGTGAAAGGAAAAGTGTATGAAAGTGTGTGTCTGAGAAAGAGAAAGAGCATGTGTAGCTACCGCAGTAGAGAGACTGGTTTCACACAAAACCCAGTGTCTCAGCCTCAGACTTTTTTTCACACCTCTCTTAACATGCTTTTCAAGGCGTATTTATTTGACCCACGGGCTCCTGGCGCTCCTTGGGTTCTTTGGGCCACAGACAATCCTCTGTGTAGCCCGTTTGGGGCTGTGCCACTCAGGCACAAGGACCATGAACACACCGATCTCTCACACCCCCTGTGGAGCTCCAGACACAATAATAATACTGTCCTTTTGCTGACCCATATATGACATCACAGCCTGGTTCTCACACATCCACATATGTTCACACACACACACACACACACAAAAGGACTCCTGCTATGGAGCAATTCAAGCAAGCATGCACACAATTCTGAAAAGAGATTTTCACAATCGTGTAAAGCAAGTTTTAAGGTGATGTTAGACAGTCACACTCACAAACTGGTTACGATTGATTAAAACTATTAAAACTATCCAAAACGGCAGAAAAGGATAAGTATACCTGAAGATCAAAGAAGCCACTGTTCCCAAGATGCAGACTGCGAGAAAGAATGACTGAGAAATATGAAAGACTGCCAAGAATGAGCACAGATTTATTTACATGAAGTAAGCCATGTGTAGACAGCTGGGTGTATGTAAATGCTCTGTGAATGGCCTGACACACTAAAATGCATTGTCTTTTCAGTTCCACTTATCTGTACATGGCTCTGGAGTAGCAGCGTAGGCATGTCTGATTTAATAACAATAAAGTTGATGATTCCAAAAATTCTGTGCAAACATGTAGATAAATAAGGGGTGAAGAATGGAACAGAGTTACAGTGATAACAAACTCTGTCATCAGCATCTATCCCTTTAAAACTGATCACACATGTTTATGAAAGACCAACACAAAGAGCTTTTAAATTTCTGACTTATAGCTAAATTCTTGCAGATGTTCCCTCCACAAATACACCTGTTGGGTCAATTGAAATATATTAAGGAACATGACGAGCTATAATGCTGCACAGCTGCACTCTGGGCATCTAAGTGACACACAGAGCCCCATTCAATGTGAAGATAATTGCATGAAAGCTATGCAATTCATGCAAAATGATAATGTACTGGTAGTGTAAAACAAGAGCGACATCCTAATCTGTAAAAAGACAGACCTGATATTCACCATGTCATATCACATTGCAACACTGAAGCTCAATAGTGTTTGGTGCCTGCTCTGGCCTCTGTCTGGTATGTGGACTAATATATCAGCCAGCAGAATACACTCCAGACAGGAAAGGCGTGCATGTGTTGGGAATGTGTACGTATCTGCTGTGCCAAGATGGTGCCAGCCACATGACTTGACGCTGGTGTCAGAATGAATCATACTCGGTCTGCTATCCTACCCTGGCAGCACACCAAGAGGTCCTCAGAAGAGAGAAAGATCAGAACAGCAGCATCCATGGGTGATAGAGGAGGTGGGAGAGAAGGAAAAATGAAAGGTGGTGTGAAAAAGCAGGGTGCTGTGTTAGATTTGGCTCGAGAGAGAAACAATAGGAGGGGGGAGCATCTGGTATCACCAAGCTCATCCATCTGCAGTGAAGCCACACACCAAAATATTCATGCATTCTGTGGAACTGACTTGTGAATTTGCATCATTGCTGGTTCACCTCCTCATTGTGTGATATCTTTGGCAAGAGAAGAAAAGACATGATACAGGCTGCAGTGATGGTATCAGCAAACAAATGGGCAGAATTCTTCTCCAGTCCCATCAAATGGTCACATGAGCAGCAAAGCCACAGAAATAAAGCAAAAAAACAAAACAAAAAAAAAACAAACAAACACACAAAGAAACAAACAATCAAAAAAACCCCACAGTGACTTCAGGTACTTTTAAAAACCCCAAACAAAACAAAAAAACACTTTCTAACACCGTACGTGCAAAACATATCATCCGCCTCTTGTTTACCTGGTTTGGGCAAAAACAAGCAATCAAATGGAACTCAATTTTCTCTGCACACAAGCTGCCAAGTTACTCTTTTCACATTTACATGCTCTGAAGCTTGTTTTGAACACAGAAAAACAGAAAACCTGGAACTGCTCTCTATTGATCACAAGCTACTTTGCATTTAGCTGTTGCTCTCCAAATATCTAAAGAGAGATCAGAGATCCTTTGTGAACTATTGATTAAATACAAAAATCAAGTGTGAGACGTTCCAGCTGATGCTACTGGAGCAGAATTGGACGTTGATCAGTATCTGATCAATACATTGCTTGAATCAGCAGGGTTTGTCCAGAATAATCATAAGCGTCCTTGATTTTAAATTGGAAAATGGCGAGATAGCTGTGTAAACGTGAACAATAGCTTATAAAAATGTCTCCCATGGAAGCGGATACGAAAGAGAGAGAGTGTGTACCAATTTTTGATGACACAGCAATGATTTTGGGGTGCAGACAGCAGTGAGTGAACAACACATGAACCTCTCACATCTGGGACACATTTAGTACCCATGTGCAATGTATTACATATTTCTGGAAACCAAGCCACTCTTGAGTCTGTAATCTGTTGATGTGATTTCATTCCTGTATTTCATGGTTTGGTCTGTCGTGACTTCAGCGTGGTAAGCAATTCCCCCACCCTGAGAGAAGCTGACAAAGAGTGATTGAGGAGAGAAAGAGAAGCAAGAAAAATTACAAATTAGCTTGGTAACATCCTGCAAAGTCAAATGTAGCTTCTTTTTTTTTTCTCCACCACGATTTTCACACTGCAAGGATCTTCAACTGCAAATGACTGTTTTAGAGCTGAAGGGTGAAATTTATCACCCTTGTGATCGGCAGGCTTAGCAAACTTTAGAGTTCCTGTGTCAGCCGGCGCACTCTGATCATCCACTTGAGCACTTTACACAAACCTAATAGTAAGGTGGAGGACACTGATGGGCCTTCTACCATACAGGAACCAGAACCAGGGCCTATCCATAGAAAGCACCATTTCCGAGGCAGGAGCCAGTAGTAGTACACTGGTCCAAAAACTCTGCTGAGCTAGACAACGTCAGGATGTAGGGGCAGGATCACCATAGCTTAACGGTACTGGTTATAATGTTTTTGTTGGTTGTCATTAAGGAACAGTCTGTGCTGAGCTAGTACGCACTACTACACACAAGAACTAAGTTAGAGGCATCAACAAAGAAGGAACACCAGAAATCGAGCAGCAGTGGTCTCCGCAAGAGACTTGCACAACACTTATTGACCAAAGTCAACAACCACATTTTGGATGCTCAATTAAAAAATTAATAAACAATTAAAAAAAAAGTGCTTTGGCACAGCAGAGCACATCATGAATAGTGAGACTGCACCTTAAAAAACAAAACAAAACTTTGCTTCAACATGGAAATCTACGGAAGCCCTAAAGGGCCATACATGCATACATTTTATTTCCCCTGTTTTCTCGTGATAACGAGTAATTTTTCATCCATTTTCCCGTGATAACGACATAAATCCCCCGTTTCTCGTGATAAGAAGTTATTTTTCCTCCGTTTTCCCGTGATAATGAGATAATTCATTTGAGATCTCAAGGGCATTGCAATGTCCTGATGAAGGTCGATAGACCAAAAGCTTGGTGAAAAATACACTTGTTTGCATGGATCTAAGTGTGCAGAGACTATTTTTCTTAGTTTTCTTATGATCTCAAATTAATTATCTCGTTATCACGGGAAAACGGAGGAAAAAATAAGTCGTTATCACGAGAAAACGGTGGAGCTATCTCGTTATCACGGGAAAATGGGAGAAATAAAATGTATGCATGTATGGCCGTTTAGAGCTTCCGTAGAAGTCAACTGATCTCAACAGTAGGAAAAACTACTGGCTTGTTTTTTGTGAACACCGATATGTTGCATAAAGTTGCATTCATAATGGATGTGTACAGACAGAGCAGACTAAAGGAAGGTTCAAACACCAATGGAAGAGAGGTAACGACTTAATGATGTGGCTCTGTGCATATAGAAAAGTAAACCAGCAGTTGTAGAAGAACCTGGTTCAAGCTGGTAAAAAAGGGAGAAAGGGATTAAAATGCATAGATTCTAAGGATTTTTTTTTGTCTTAGGGACAATAGAGTCTCAAATGGATCCTCTGAAACCAACAGGAACACTAACTCACAGATTTAAGACAAAAGATTGGCCTAATTTATCAATATGGGAGGACAACACATTACTTATGTGAATAAATCAGGTTTGAACCTCCTTGAAAAACATTACAGAGAACATTAAGGTTTGGTCCTCTTCATACTGAATCAATGACAGCCTGGTTGTACCACTGAAACCAAAGGGACATTAAATCCTAACAGGCAGCATACAAACTGACTTTAATAAATTTTAAGATGCCCTGCCCAGCCCCTCAAAATGACAGAAAACCTGCCCTGTCTGGGGTCACCACTACCGTGACGAGCTTGGCTTTTTAGGCAGAACAGCAGGCAGCTGAGAGGTGGTGAGGCTTCCAGCCAAGCAGCCACTTGTTAGGTCTGTGGGGTTGGAGAGCCACATCTGGTTTGCCTGCACCCACTTAGAGCTCCATTACGGTCTACTGTTCAGCCAAACCTCAGAGGTCGGGGACACAACCATGGACTTGGTGTGTATATTTTCCTGTGTGAATGCGTGTACACCCTTTACCCTCCCATGTATCCCACAAACATAAGAATTGGATGCAAATTTGAAACAGTTGAGCACTGCCCTGAATAAACTGGGGTTTAAGTTGGCTTTGCATAGAGGCGATCAGTGATGTAAAACCAAAACTAAATATCAGAAAGTAGAAGCTTTTCAGGATTAGTGCTTATAAACTATGTGTCCAAGCAGTGGCTTTCATACAAGCATTAAATTATCTAAAACATGAAATCGTATAGTCAATTTATTGAACTAAATCTATAAATTACTCTTAGTTGAGACTGCATTTGACATGTCTGGCTCTGAAATTTTATTTTAGGTAAATAAACAACTTTAAACCCAGCCATAGCAACTCTTTGAATCAGTCCCAGTTTTAGTAAGGACAATCCATATCCAAAGAATGCCATCTGTCTTGACTGGAACTACTTTCTGGTGAAAAAAAATAATAGTCAAACCCACAAGGATTCCCCTTTTCAGAAATGCCAAGTTTAACATCTGTATTTATGCAAAAGAGGGCATGGAGTGAATGTGTAATGCTGAATTTGGAACTGAACATTAGAAACTCGCTGCTGGTGTGTGTCCAGTGGCTAAGAGCTTATCTGAAAGTGACAGCGAGTTGTGATGGTTGTGGATTGGATATGGATGGCGTGCCCAATTTGGAAAATTTCAATCCTCTTCTTTATAATAATCTCTCATGGCTGGATGGCAGTATGAAAAAGGCAAAGCTATGGTGAAAACCAGTTGATTACATCATGATGGCAGCAAAAGCAACTCCTGTCATTTTGTTTCTGTTGTCACTAAGCCACAACCTTGGTGGCACAACAGAATCTGGTGCTGCATAAAGTTAGCAAGTGGAGCAACTGGCAAAAACTGGCAACATACTGTTCTAGTCTGTGAAAATGCTATACAAGAGACTTACTGCTTTGTCCCACATGTGAGATATTTGCAAAAGTATTTTACCTTATCCACTCAAGAAAAACTGATGGTGGATATGCAGTCCTTGTTTCACTAAAGTGTACGTGTGTGCAGGCTTTTGTTCACTCGTGGACGTCAGATTGTCGAGGGAAAATGTGGGCATAGTTTGCATCGAAAATCTGAATGAAACTGGGAAATAGCTGCAGTAGTCTGGATGATGATAAGCAGATAAGTGCACCACCATAAAAAAAGAATGTCACCAACATACAGACGTTCGGCATTTTCCTGTTGACTAGTACTTTGCTGTAATTTGGACTAGAATTTGATACATTAAGGTGCAACAAAGCAGAGCAGGGGCTGGGTTTACCATGCGGAAAGATGAAACAGTGGAGAGAGTTGGACTCAACTGTTGTCAGTCTGTACAGTAACAATGAAGCTGGGACGCAAGTGGTCAATGATGTGTCTTAACTAGAATCATAACATACATCTTATCTTTTTAGCAGAAATGCCATGTGCTGATGTGTGTCAATCACTGAATTCAACAAACCACGGAAGGCTGCAAAATGAAGACAGATGCTTCAACAATTTGCAGCAAAAGATATGTTTGGCAGAGCAAGTTATCGGATTCCAACAATGTGAAGTCAGATTTATTGCTTTTGAGATAAAGAGTGGGACTGTTTGATCTAAAAGAGGCCTATCTATTTACTGCTGAATTTGACAGAGTTAGGTTAATAAGATGCTATGAAAGGACATACAAGCCTGGCAGATGACTGTGTTCTGTGCATGTGAGGGAAGAGGCCTTTGGAAGAGTTAGTGAGAGATAAATAATAGACAACTGAAAAGCAAAGATTCACATCCAAGTGGCTCCATCTCAATGTCTACCATTATCTGAGACCACCTACACTTGAAACACACGGCGACATTGGTAAACACATGCGCTGGAGGAAGCCGGATTTTGAATATTGTGAGCAAATGGAGGAAACTCCTGCAGCTTCAGTGAGATATCCCACAATTTTATGTCCAATGTATTAATTCAAAGGCTAAACACAGAGGCACCTGCTGAGTGACAGCCTCGCAGGAGGTTCAGCAACATTAAATGTGCCTGTTGAAGCATTTCTGCTCACTGCAATTATTCTCCAAAGACTGGAAGGAAATTCATCCAGCACAGAGACAGTATGCCTATTAAAGTGTGTATGTCAGTGTGTGTAAGATGGGAGAAACTTGATGTTTCAAATTCTGGAAACTTGGTGCCTTAGATTCCAGAGTATCTAGCTGTATTATACAGATTAATTAAAAGCCTAAATCTGTTTCCCATTATTTTTGAATGTTTGTTGATGAGGGTCTAAGGCCACATGCAGCGCTGTGTGTGGGGGCCTGCGGTCTGCTCTGATTACATCAGTCAGGGCCATGGGGGATCATTTTCTCTCTCCACGATGCTGCTGTAGCCGCCAGCGGTACCTTACTGCTGATCAACAGGCTACAAAATAAAAACAAGAAAGCAAAAGAAGACAAAAAAGGATTACTTCTACTAGGTCTTCAGACAATAACACTGTAGCTTGGAAGTGTCTCTTTTAGCAGGAGTAGGATGTAGCAGAAGTGATGCGAGTGTGCAAATATAGAGGGGGTGGTCAGAAAGCAACAAGTTGGAGGTCATTGTCTGACTTCAAAGGACCATACTCCTCCCCCTGTGCTCCTCTGACTTTACGTGCTGCTTTATGGTGCAGTGGCAGACAGACACCATGAGGCTTCTGGCAGTCTGTGTGTGTGTGTGTGTGTTTTTATAGCAGTAGTGTGGGGTTGGTAGAAAGCTCCTGCATGGTTGGGTGGATGGACACAAGAGTGGGGGATCTGCGAGGGGAAACCAAACTTTCTCCACTAACTAGCTTTGACCTGAACCAAACAGTGGAGCTCTTTTGACTCCTGTCTGGGAGTCTAAGCCAGGGACCACTTTTATGTCTTGTTGTTCACCGCGTGTGAGGAAACAGCTATAAAACAACTCTACTGTGGAAGACTGCAAGTGGAAAGTGAAAGAAGAGGAAAGGAAGAAGTGTAGCATTATGAGCTCTATTTTGTCACACAGCACTGGGCGTACAAAGATAAGAGTTGTCCAAAGTGAAGACTGGGGCTATCTTATCTGCAGTAGCAGCTTTGTTAGAGACTGTGGGAACATTCAAGGGATGTCTGAAAGTCTGGGTTTTTTTCACTGAGCAGAATCTGCTGTCTGAGGCATAATAATAAAAAACACAATATCTTAACTCTGCTCACACAAACACATTCATACACATCTGTGTGGGTTAAATACACCCCGCTCGCAGACTGGAAGACCTCTGTGAGGCTTGTATGCATCTTTGTACTTTTTGAACAGCATATGCATTTATAAGTTTACTGTCCAAACATGAATGGGTGTGTGTGTGTTAAGGATATGGAACTTTACTTGGCCGTACAGTATCATAGCCAGGTCTGCACTAACTATTTATGTGCTAATTAAGGTCTAGCCGCTTAAACAGACCTTGCTGATGACAACGTCTGTTTCTGGCACTCATTAATGTTACACGCCCTGCTGGGGCCGTATAATTTACTGGAAAAGCGCTTTGTGACGTCACCCATAGGTTTTGAGCTGGAGTGATTTTGAATCTTCTTTTTTCTCAAACTGCGTGGTGACATGTTGGAAAAGTGCAGAATGAGCAGTGCTGAGATGCTGGTTGTAAAAACTCCTACCATAGGTTACTATTTTAGCTTGGCTAGCTTAGCTTATGTCAGCCAAGGATGATTGAAAATAATCTTTGGTAATCAATCTAGATAATTTTGGTCAAATCTGTCCAAACATCCTCATTTCAAGTTCTGCTACTTAACCAACATCTGAAATGACTGCTGCCAGAGCTACAACATGGACTTCACCAGCTTTTTACCTCCTGCATACAAATGTTGCAACTGGGCAAGCCCAAGGTTGATTGACAGTGAGTCCTAGCATAAATCCGCTTGGATGGATCCCTAAAATAATCCATTATGGTTCCCGACTTCTTCAAACAAGCCGTGCTGAAGGAGCTGCAGCGCTGCCAGCAGACATCTGTAGCAAGACTTCCTGTTTCAAATGTTGTTCTTCACAGCTCAGAAGTCATACAGTTGTCCTGAATGTAAAGACCAACTATAGAGTGTAAATATGTTTATTTTAACTGCAAAGTTGGACATTTTTAATATGAGAGTCAATGGGGATTTGCTCTGCTTTCAGCCAGCACCTAGTGGTCAGTTGAGGAACTGCAACAAAGCTTACTTCCTTCTGGGACTCAACTTGGTAGTGGGAATACTAGTACTTAGGTCTCTCTCTCTCTCTCTCTCTCTCTCTCTCTCTCTCTCTCTCTCACACACACACACACACACACACACACACACACA
>JBAMYA010045396.1:0-11745 GCA_037176975.1 Arrhamphus sclerolepis
ATTATGCAAGCAATGCATGTCTTTTCAATTTCTCACAGGGTTCTGAAGGCCCTAGGGGTGTCAGAGGACCACCAGTGAGTAACTTTAGTCTTTCCAGTGCAAGGGATTATGAAAAAATATGCCATCACACATACAAAACCCAATGCCAAATTCTTAAGAAAGTTTTGTTTTTTGTGTAGGGTGACCCAGGAAGATCACCAGCTGGGGATAAAGGTGACAATGTAAGATACCATCTTGGCCTTTGGTAGTGGTTCACTGATGTTTTGTGTCTTTCATCTGCATATGTGCTGATGCATCCACCTCTTTGATTCCATATTTCAGGGTGAACAGGGTCCGCCTGGTCCACCAGGTGCAGAGGAAGTTGTTGAATTTCCTCCAGACTTTCTTCCACCAAAGGGTTATAAGGTGATGGACAAGCCCTCACTGACCTCATCATCCACCTGGTTTTCATTCACTGAGAATCTTATGGAGTATATAGAAGTCTCAAAAAGATGAAAAAAGATATCCATGTGCATTCTGAGTTTGTCATGTGAGTGTATAAAACTATATTTCAACATTAGAAGAAAAAAAGCAGTGGTTTCTGTTCTAAGAGGGTCTGGGACAAGACACACAATCAAAAGCATAGAGATATCTCTTCTCCAACAGAATTGTATGTTGTTAATTTTTTATTCTGGCTAAATAATAGTAATAGTAGTAGTAATAGTAGTAGTAGTAGCATTAGTAGTAGTAATAATAATAATAATAATTATAATAATTATAATTCCCACTTTAGACAATCGGACATTTTGACTTAATGAGGTCATTTGTAATTGTAATTTGTAATTCCTAAAATATATTGATACATCTCACTGGTATACCACACAACCCCAGAGACTAAATTTGCAATTAAAACAAGATCAGATCACTGCCTCTTTGACCACTGTGGTCCCAAATCCTTTTTTTTTCCACTTTCTTAAGCATGTTTTCTACTTGACAGTGTTCTGACAATGCATCATCTCTCAGCTTCCCTGTGATGTGCTGACTGATTTCATCCTCTTCGCGCAATTTGCAACTATGCCTGTGCCTCTGTTACGCCTTTCAACATTACTATAACGCATAGCAGCTCTGTTACTACCTCCAAAGGCACGAGAGTAGAAGAACAGTGGCAGAACAAAATGTTATTGTGTTCCACCATTTCACAACAAAGTTCTTATTTTTTTGCATTTTCACAAGAGAATATTGTTTGCTGTATACAATTCAAATTTATGAATGCGCTTTACTTTACTTTAATTATTATTTCTAAGATGCACTGCCTGTTTTAAGTATCCAAAAGAAATTGATGCATGTAAAAATTTTACCTCCTCCTCCATGCTGACCTTTTCATAATTTTATTCTTCTTGTTTCTCAGGGAAACCAAGGTCTGCCAGGACCATGTGGACCAAAGGGCATAAGCGTGAGCGTTACTTTATCTCTTTGCTTGCAGTTATGTGAGAAGAAGACAACAATTGTTTTGAGTTGCATTTTTCTCCTTATTAGGAAAACACAGGAATCATTCACGCAATTAAAGGAGAACAAGGAATCCTGGGATTTCCTGGGGATAGGGTAAACAACTTAAACAATAGTGGTCTTAGATAAACACAGGCATACACATACAACAGTTTTCATTACTGTCATTTTCAGGGACCTCATGGACTTCCTGGTAGAGATGGATTAACAGGAGCTGAGGTACACCTGTTATTTTTTTCTTTTCTTTTTCATTTCTTTGAACCTAGAATTGAAATATGCGGCAATTTTTTTTTTCAGGGTGCACGTGGAGATGAAGGAACTCGAGGTCTCCCCGGCAGACCTGGTGAAAAGGTGAGCTATATTTAAACACCAAATGAATCTTAAAGATTTGGATGACAGTTTCTGATTCTCTTCATTGCTGCTGTGCTGATTTTACCTCACTGTTTCATTCAGAGTAAAATAACTGTTTTCCCAAATGTAGCATCAACAGGTACATCTTAGCTTTTGTCCTGATATTAGAGCTCACAAAATTAAACTATGTTCACCTACAATAGAAGATGATCTCACAAGCTGGAATTCTCTACGCATTTCACTCATGGGGAGAAGTGCCACTATTAAAATGATAGATTTACCAAAAATAAATGATGTCAAACCACCCCCTTCATGGTTTAAGTCACTGGACTTTTGACATTTTGAAGTTTCTTTGGAGAGACAAAATACCACATATTAGCTTGAAAACATTCCAGAAAACTTGAGATTGTGAATGTTTAGACTTACCCAACTTCCACTACTACTTCTTTAGCCAATAGGTTACAGTACATCTTAAAATGATGGGCTGCGCCATGCCTCTGGGCAGATGTGGGAGTGGTGTGAGAATGGTTGTCCATATCTTTGTCAGTGTGTGTTTCATATAAGTGTTTGTCTGTCCATCTGCGTGAATGGGTGTCCAATGTCCGGCCTGAGTTTGGGGGGGCCTTTACTGTTGGGCTTGCCTGGGTGGCTCCTTGTTTGGGGGTTCTCACCCCCTCCATGCCCATTCCTACTTTCCCCAGCTGCTTTTGTGGCTGGTGTGCCTTTGGCTCTGGGTTTCCACCTTGGGCATTGGCAAAGGATTTGAATCTCTTCGTCCTGCAATCAGCCCACACTGGGTAGCTGGTGGGTTCCCAGCTGCCTTCTTTCGAAGTCATGGGGGCTCTACCAAGGGATTTCCTCTGCTGCCTGCTGGGCTGAGATGAGGCTTGTTGGCAGTCGGCTTCCTCCTTTCCCTCTTCTGGTACCCAGTGGAGGCTACTGGTTGCCTGGGTTTGGGGGTCTTCCATGTCTGCTTCTGGTCTCTTGGGTGGCGTGGTTGTGGCCCCCTTCCTCCACTTTTAGTGCAGTTCTTGTAAATCCTTGTACACACCTTGCAAACCACACACCTACACACCCACTCCCTCATTTGCATGCTCATTCCACAGTTTGGATAGTGACAAATAATTGCAGTGGTCTTGATTCAGTTTCAGAGACTTGTTGATGATTGCGGTTTTTGTTTCTGCCTGTGTCTGTTTTGTGCTTGTCCTTCGCTTTTTATCTTTCTTTCAGAGACTCCCATTGGTCTTGCTTGTATGCCTGTTGCGTTTTCTTGTCCGTTTTCTTGTAGCAAGAAAGAAAACTGGCTCTGTGGGTTTCTTGTCTTGCTATTGCCTGTACCCCTGAGTAAAAAAAAAAAAAAAGCTTTTGTGCTGATGTTACTCTTAAAAAAGCATAAAATACTTTTTCCTCATCACATGAACTTTAGTGATTGCTTCATGATGCAGTCACATTTACTGGACAGTATAAATGAAATAGAATACACAAAAAGAAAAAAGAAATGCCAGTTTCTACCCACAAGTCTGGTTTCCTTGACAGGGTTACCAAGGAGATCCTGGTCTTCCTGGACCTTTGCACTTTTATAATGGAAGTCAAGCTAGAGGTGAGACTTCATTCTCCATCTCTGTTCTCCATCTACAACAACAACCAAACCACTTTTTGCTTCATATCTGTATCTTTCAGGTGCTAAAGGTGACCGTGGATATCCTGGAGCACCTGGATTCCCAGGGGATCCTGGATACATGGGCTTGCCTGGGCTTCCAGGGCCACCAGGGTTAACAGGTCAGAGTTCAGCTATGCTCTATAAGATCTACTATATAAGTGCAAAGTCTATAGAAGTTGTCACACACAAATTTACCCCCTGCAACCTGAGAGTTCTTCAAAAGAGGCGCAGCAATGTAGCATTATATAAAGAAAGTATCTCTCACACCTTTCTAGAGATACGAGGCCTGCGTGGCCCAACAGGTCCCCCGGGTGAAAAGGGCTCCAAAGGAGAGCCAGGGAGGTATAATGAAATCATTTGGTACCTGGGGCCCAAGGGAGCAAAAGGTCTACCAGGACATAAAGGTGTCACAGGACTCCCAGGTCGTCCAGGTTTGTTTGCGTTCACTGGATATTGTGCACAGCAGAAATAGTTATTATTTATTTACTATAACATTTGTTTGAGCATTTTTTTTTCACTTTTTATGAGTCTTCATACATGTTTTCTTTGAATGGTGACTTATCCCTTTGGTTTCTGCGTCTGTGGGTGGACACGGTGTGGCATATATGATCGGATCTCACCAGGATGTGGAGGTGATATTTTGATTGCTTCTGGTCTCAAAACTGAATTCTCCATTCTTCATTCAAATGATTGGCAGATGTTTTTAATCGACGTGTGATGATTGTTATTTCTGACTTGCTAATCCCATAGACTACTATTGTGAACCTGGTTATCCTGGAGACCCTGGAGAGAAAGGATCTATAGGATTGACTGGAAATAAAGGGCTCAAAGGAATTAAAGGTAATACTGATGTGCATTGCATATGCAATACAACTTAGAAACATTTGTGTCATTTGTTCTATTATTTGCTGTAGTCATATTGAAGTGTAATTAATGTGTTGCATCACAGTAATACATTTTTATATTGCTTTTATCTTCTTAAGGTTGTCAAGGGGAATGTGATTGTGCGCTTAGTAGGGGAATTGTTGGGCCCCCAGGTCCACATGGTTATCCAGGTCCTCCAGGTTTACCTGGAGCTCCAGGACCCCGTGGAGACCCAGGACTCAAGGGAGATGATGGCGCAAGAGGCCCACAAGTTGGGATAACATGACACAAGCTAAATTCCATATACAAAAACATGTTTCAAAACCTTTTCTTTGTAATAACTACCGAAACCGCTTTTTCTCCTTCTGCTTTCAGGGCTTAAAAGGAATCACAGGTATAAAAGGGGCAAAGGGTCAGAAAGGTGATACGTTTGTGGTTGGTGTTAAAGGTGAGTAAAATTCACGAAATAATTTTTACTGTTAACAGTTTTAACAAATAATGAAGCCTTTTTTTAGTTTGTATTATTTGTAGTTAGTACAATATTAGGCAAAATACATCCAAAAACACATAAGCTCCAAAAACACATAAGCTGTACCGGTCTGCAGATTACTCTCAGATTTATTTTCTAAACACTTATAGCCTGATAGCACAGTTTATTTCTGTTGTTGGAAGGTGCTAAAGGTGACCAAGGAGACCCTGGAAATTCTGGCCCTCTTGGAGAAACAGGCAGGCCAGGACAGGATGCATCCCCTGGCCTTATGGGAGATCCTGGTACGCCTGTGAGTGTGAATACATTTTAAATTCTTAAAATAATTTATTCAGTGAATAAATGGTGATTGCACGACTGCTATTTAGTTTAGGCTGGTTAATTACACACCACATATAAAACTTCACCAAACATTTGGGTTCAACTTTGCAACACGTTTGGTTTTGTGGATATTTTTCAGGGTGTATTCTTTGCACCATTACCTGGTCCCAAAGGTTATCCAGGTCTTCCTGGACTCAAAGGATTTCCAGGACCTCAGGGTCCTTCAGGTCCTGGTCTTCCAGGCCCAGTGGGGATACCTGGACCTCAGGGAGATGAGGGATTTCCTGGTGCACCAGGGAACCCAGGACGACCAGGCCCTCCAGGCAAGATCTCTCTTGATGAAACTGCTCTTTACCCATTCTAACACTAGACAAGGTCTCATACAAAAATAACATTGCATCTGTGCCTCAAGGTGATGCAGATATATGTTGTCATGAAAACCCACCAGGACCTCCAGGTCCTAAGGGGGAGCGAGGCTCACCAGGTGAGTCCTCCTTGCAACATTAATGCCAGAAATGACATCTGAAAGACTTGAGTAGGAAACCTGGAAAGTAAACCTTGAGAAGTAAACTTTAGAAAAGTCCCCTTCATAAGACTGGACTTCTATAAAGTTTGCTTCTACGTTCCAGTCATGAGTGGAATATCAACAGCTTAAATGGGTAATCTCAACTGACAAAGTTTTGGTCTTTTTTGCCCTTTGGCAGGTATTCCAGGGGAACCTGGAAGAAATGGTTTTCCAGGTGTTTCAGGACAACCAGGGCCTAAAGGCTTGAAAGGAAACAGTCCAACTGGAGAGCGTGGAATACCAGGTAATAGCGCAAATGTGCTGGCACAAAAGATTCTAGCTTGTGCATCATTAAAGTAGGTATAATATGTTCATTTTTAGCCATCTAATATCAAGCAGGTTCCTCTTGCGTAGATTTGTAGCCAGCATAATGTTAAAAACCCGATATTTCTGAATGACAAGACCCAAGACCAAAGATTAGGCTCAGACATTTACTATGGTGGACTTCCAGAAGCTTGCTGGTATGTTGTGCTAATGGCTCATTACATACACAACTCATGTTGTTGGTCAGATGTTTGCAATGTTATCATTAATGCTACATTTTCAATATTTCCTGCAAATGACCTCTTTCATGTGTGCTCAAGCCAAATTAGATTCAAATGGACCGTACAACTAACTGGAACAACATCTATAGAATGTAAATATGTTTTCTGTTTATGCCAGTGTTAATAGGTGCAGATGTGGGAAGCTCAGTAAAATTCAGATTTCATGAGATAGCATTTAAAATATAGAAAAGCCAATCATACTGTCTCAAAACTACTCCAGACTCCAACGTTGCCAATAATTAAGGTGGTCTTTTCATGAAAAACAATCAAATTGATTGCTCTTTTGCATGCCATGTATTGTTTTTTTTTTTCTTATTGAAAACATGAGACAGAAAATTAAATTGTGGAACTTAATAGCTTTGGACAAAGTACTCATTATATTTACGTTGTAATGCGCACAAATGCTTGTTGCTAAGAAAACACAGACAGTTTACCAATCACTGGCAGACCCATGAGCCTGTACCAGCACTCGCTTCCAACTTTAGTCTTTCTGCAAATCCAACATCATTATGGGCCTAATTCAGAAAACAATCCTCTGCCAAGTGTTGTGAAAAACCTAATGCATTTGTTCTGTTGCTGGCTGGGAAAGGCAAAGTGAATTCATTGTTTTGCCAAGTTTCCCTCACAACCAAAAACAAATTTCTTTGGAGAGTTCTTGAAGACGAAAGGAAAATACCTAGTAATACTTATTAAATACATTCAGCTGGAGTGGAAAATATATTCCATCCTGATGGCAGAGTTTTAAACTCCTGTGTTTACAATGACCACTGAAGCTTTTTGGAGAAAATGGCCTCGTAAGAAAATTACAGCCCACTTAATATCATAGACAGCTGATCTTAGTAAAAAATGTCCAGGAGGAAGTTTTCTCAGTGTCCTGAAAGTTGAGTATTTTGTGCTTCAGGATACTACGACAAGCCCTTTTTGTGAACTTCCATGCACACCTAAGATGATAGTTCATTGCACAATAATGAAGAAATAATTGGGCATATAGAAGAGAGGCATGCATGATGATAATTTTGTCTTTGTGTCAAAGGACTGACAGGTTTAAATGGTGATCCAGGGGACCCTGGCCCAAGAGGACTTAGTGTGGATGGGCCTGCAGGTTTTCCAGGGTTACCAGGACTACCTGGTAGGAAGGGGGATCCAGGAGATGTCCTATCAGCAAGGCCAGGTGCTATTGGTCCCCCTGGCCCTCATGGGGCTTCCGGGGAAAAGGGAATCCGTGGAACTCCTGGAAATCCAGGATTACCAGGTAACATTGACTTACATATATGTGAACACAAAACAGACCTCCAACTATTTATGTTTAATTAATACAGAACTACAAGGAAAATATCCTCAACTTAATGTGTACGGCCAATACTTGTTCTACAAGGAGATTGTTTGATGATTGGTGCCTCTGAAAAACAGGAATACAAGGCCAAGAGGGACCACTAGGCCGTAAAGGAGAACCAGGGATCTATGGTGACCCCGGAGACACTGGTCCCCAAGGCCTACCCTGTACGTTGTGTGATTTGAATTTTCCGGGCCCACCAGGACCTCCAGGAGGCCCTGGCCTGAGTGGATTACCAGGTGAGCTTGTAACATTGCAATGTTTATTAGTACAGACAACTAGATAAAATTCCCAAAGCCGTGTACTTATGTTATTTGAATATTCCCATGTTTGACAGGCTACCATGGTCAGAAGGGTGTGAGGGGGGACATAGGTCCACCTGGTCATGGACAGAAGGGTCCAAAAGGATTTCCTGGTCTTCCTGGTGCTACAGGCCTAGCTGGACCTCCAGGCCCTGGTGGAGCTCCAGGAGATCCTGGTGCTGATGGCTGGCCAGGACAGATAGGTAAGTCAGGGACATACAAATGTTTTCACTTCAATATTACATCATGAAAACTAATTAATGTTTCTGCAGGTACAGACTTCTATTGGATTGTCATTCTTTTTCATATGAAGGAGCTTGCTATTTTCATTTTTTTAAATGTAAATTTGTCTGTCGTGATTAAGACCTCACTTCATTTCATGTAGGTGAAAGGGGGTACCCAGGCAGACCTGGGTATAATGGTGCACCAGGGCTCCCTGGCCCTCCAGGACCAAGAGGCAGACAAGGAGAAAAAGGAATTGAAGGTCACCCTGGTCATCCAGGGGATCCTGGGCTGCCTGGTAATAAAGGTACATTTCTTTTTCTTTTTTTATATTTTCTTTTTTAAGATATACAACGTACAAAACAGCACAAAACTGAACAACACCATAATTAGAACCTGAACAAAACCACCCCTCACACCCCCTCATACCCCTTCCTTTCCACCCCTCCCCCCCAAAGCAGGTTTCAAGAAAAAATGGTAAAGAAAGTAAGAAAATAATAATCTGTACTCTAAAATGAAACTGTTGCGATCTATGCGTGTATTAATATTACACTGAGAGAAATCAGTCTTCATATACAAACAAGGCAATGAGGTGTCATGAGGGTCTTCTCTGTAATGTGATGTGGTCAAGAAACAGTTGCCATTTCTGTTGGAATGTATCTGGTTTACCTGTCATGTCTAACTGAATTTTCTCCAGATATAGAGCATTTGAAAACTCTGTAAGTCAGGCTTCAAAGCATGCAGGTGTGTCCTAATTCCAAACTTTAAGGTGGATTTTCTTAGCACTGACAATCCATATTGAATTGACAGTGCTTTGCATCAGCTTACAGTTTTAAGCTGTTCAGCCAAAAATACCCGTTTCAGGGTAGGGAAGGAGATCATGTCCATAAACCTCAGCATACAAAAGAAACACCTTGTGCCAAAATCTATTAAGTTTGGTGGAAAACCAAAACATGAGTCCAAAGGTGACGTCAGACTGCATTTTACACACAGAGGTGAAGACGACGGAAATAATGAGTGCAGTTCAATACGTGAGATATGGAGCCTTTGGATAACCTTATACTGAATTAACTGTTGTCTTCAATTAATTGAGAATGTGTGTATGCTGTAAAGACATTAACTGCATCCTCTGAAATGATTGTGCCTATTTCTGTCTCCCAGCACTCTCTCAGATGTTGTGAACTTTGAGCTGTAAAGTTCTTACACACCTACAAACCCTCCGACTAACTTTTTGGTCCCAGGTTCCTTTGTCAAAAGGAGATAGACTTTCTCAGGTGCATTATACATTTCAAAATTTAAAATGTTTGCTGACTTGTTTAATGTTTATTGGCCAAGAAGGCAAATTAAAACAAAATCAAAACAAAGAAACAAATGAAAAACAAACAAACAAAAAACATAAGAACATGATAAACCAAAAAAAGTATAGGCAGAGGCAAATGCTTATAAAACACCTACCCCCATTACATAGTGAATTAAATAAACACATAAGGAAAATTGAAAAATCCATATAATTTACAAATAAATAAACCATTCATACTGGTTACAGTCATGTAATCCTATAACTATCTATCAATATAATAATGGATTGGTGATTTCTATACATTTTTTTAAAAAAACAGTTTTTTTCAGTGTATTACATGTTTGAATATTTTCAGGACAATTTTTCCAAGTTTGATCACCAGTAACAGAAACACACTGACATTTAATGTTGGTTCTAACCTTGTGTTTTTCAAAAACAAAATGACCTCTTAGATGATATTTGTTTTTCCTCATTCTGAACAGCTTCTGGGTACTAGAATTGTTTGTTCATTGCTTTGTACATAATTCGAATAATTTTATAATCTAACTAATCTCAGGATGTCTTACTGAATAAATAATGGATTTCTTGATTCACAACATGTTTTATTAGTTAATATTCTTAGGACTTTCTTTTGTAGTAAAAAAACAGAATTTGTATTTGTTTTATATGTTTCCCCAGACCTCAACACAGTATGTCATATATGATAATATTAATGAATATGACATGCACAATGATCTTTGACACAAAATATCTTTAGTTTTATACAACAAGGCAATGGATTTCTAAATTTTGTTTTTAACATAGTTTATGTGATATTTCCAGTTTAGTTTGCTGTCCGCAATGACTCATAGGAATACTGTTCCAGGACCTCTGTCAATGTCAATATCATTCATTTGGATTTTTGGACGATTATTTTTTTGTATGGTTTTCAAATATAATACATTCAGTTTTTCCAGTGTGGAGGGATAATTTGTTGGCATCAAACTATTTTATTAACCATCTGAAGTTCAATTTCCACTGAAAACAGAACTGTTTCACCCGCTACAAAAAAGTTGTATCGTTATCATCAAAAAAAACAAACAAAAACATTTCAGTAAATTTGAAACCAAACAAAAATCATTAATGTACAAAATAAACCACAATGGCGCAAGAACCGCACCATGCGACACCCCACATGTCACCCCACGTCACCTCCAACAACCCTGAGTCTGTATTATTGATATGTACAAATTGATACTGATTATTTAAATAGCCAATCCCCTGATGCCATACAAGCAAGCACATTTTGTGGGCTGCAGCCCATTTTGGGAAGTGGAAGGGAATGCAAGAATTGTACAATATCCTCTTCTTTTGCAGAACTTTGTGATTTAAATCCTCATAATAATTTCTGAAGCCCTCATTTATTTCAACAGGGTCTGTAACAACATAGCTCGTATGATTTCTAACCTTGTGAATAGCTCTGCTGGCATGCTCCCTTCATAACTGCTGCGTGAGCAATGGTCCAGGTTTATGTCCCAGTTCAAACTGTTTGTGCCTCACCTTCAACAGTTTGTTTATCTGTTGAGAGAGGAGAATATTATATTCATGCTTCAAATTAACAATCTCCTTCAATAAAGAGGAGGATGACGTTTCTCTATACTGTTCATCAAGTAGTGCAAACTGTGCAAGTTATATCCAATAACCTTTGTCTCCTCCGTTTCTTTAGTGCAGCTTCTTGGATAAAACAAAACCTTTTATTACAAGCTTGAAAGATTCCCAGAGAGTTGAGTCTGAAAAATCCCCAGTACTGTTGAAAGCCAAATAGTACTTTATTGAAACTGAGCTCTTTTCAAAAAATTAAAAGAGAATTAAATCACTGGTTATAATGGGGTATTGGGGAGCATTAAGGTTACATACAATATACACTAACATAGCAAAGTACAATCATATGCTAAAGAAATGACGCCTTCTTATTAAAAAAGAAAATCCTTACCAGAGGCCTGTTGCATAAGATATTGGAATTAAACCAGGATATGTAATTAATCGTGGTTGAACCCCTTTTATATCAAATTTATCCAGGTTTACGTGGACCTGCAGGACCACCAGGAGATGTTGTGTTTTCAAAAGGCTTACCAGGATTTCCAGGAAAGAGAGGATCACCAGGCAAGCAAGGACAACAAGGCATGGAAACCTTCACCTTTTTTCTTCTTCTTTTTTTTAAATAAATGATCAAAATTTTCTGTACAAGATTGATACTTTATCTATCTATCTATCTATCTATCTATCTATCTATCTATCTATCTATCTATCTATCTATCTATCTATCTATCT
>JBAMYA010045397.1:0-11744 GCA_037176975.1 Arrhamphus sclerolepis
CCCACAGGAAAAAAAAAAGTTTTTTCCTTTTGTTCAAAAAAAAAAAGGGAAATTGGACCCCCCCCCCCCCCCCCCCCCCCAAGAAAAAAAAAATTCTTCAATTACTTCAGCGGTAGTTTGAATTATAGCAAGACAAACTGCACTTATGCCGCGGCCTGCATCCATGCCAGGCTGGACTCTGGGTCACGTTGCCAGTGCTGCCAGATGCCCGGAGGGAAACCCACAATCAGACAAGCCGCTTCTCCACATTTTTCCCATTTTTATCATTGATTTGACTCAAATTGTAATTGTTGAAACATTAAATAAGCCCACAACTAAAACAGACAAGCAGACGATCAATATTTTTAATCAAATTTACAGAAAGACAAGCAGCTCAGACTCGCTTAATAATCTGACATAGCAACCATTTTATTTTACTTTTTTGCTGTCCACTTTCTCAAGTTCTTTATTTGATCAATGGTTTGTAGTTTATTTCATAATAGAAGTCTGGAGACAAGGCAACTTTATTTACAAGGATGATAACAGGCAATTGCACTTCTCAACCAGAGAAGATGCTAAAGAACACATTCTTACATGGTCAGCTTTAAGTTCCACTTAAATGTATGTTTTCTTTTATGCACAAGTCTCCACATTGGAAAATAGCTTCTAAATTCAGATTTACCTCAATGTAGTTTTACCCATGAAACTATAAAGTCAGTATGTGCAATAGACACATTGTAGAAGAGGAAAGGCTCTTATTTTGCAATTATCTTATACAAAATAATCTATTTCAGTGTGTTCTTGGATACATTTTGTTTTGTCAGTTAATGGCATGTAGATGCAAAAAGCAAATATTAAATGGGAAAGCAGAAAAAACACCAAAAAGCCATGTTTGGTAGCAAAGAGAAACACCACAGCCTGGAGAACAAACTCCGTCCATCCACCTAATATGAGTTGCACTGCAGCCTGAAGGTGTATCTGACTCACTTCACTCTACTTGAGCTGGCGTTCACCCCCCTCCTCACCCCAAATGTGTCTCCCACCTTGTGGCAAGAGGGGCGGCTGGACCTTTCTTGTCTCCTTACACAACATTTCCCACTGACAGATTGTTTCCCCCCAAGTGGGTACATCTCAGCAGCCTTCTCCGTCCACGCTGAGACACATTTTTTGTTTTGCTGTAAGCGTCCAGCCTTCAACAGCGTCCTGCACATAACCCCAGGAAACCGCCTCACTCCTGAAGGTGGAAGTGACAAGAACAGCTCCTAAGAGAGCTGCCTCTGTGATGTTTGTTGCATGGATTAAATTATAAGAAAGAGCGGTTCAAGCAAAAGAAAGTGATCAGCTGCAGCTGATTGGTATTTTAAACCGATAAATAATGCAGCCCAACTGCTAAGCATGTTATCATCACCATGCCAGCTGTGATGCAACAGTAAAACAGTAAAAGAGAGGCAGACAGCAACAGGATGTGTGTGAAAGAGACGTAAGTGTTGATCCTGTGCAGATGCTGTCCGTGCAGATGTGTGTTTAACCTACACTGAGTATTCTTAAAACTAAATCTGAAAGCTCAGTTTAAACTTAGTTATCTTCACTGAACTTGATTAAAGTCAGTCTGAACTCCTCCGTTGTTCCAGAAGCACAAATGTGTGACAGGAGTGAACTTTGAGATCACAGCTGCCTTAACACATGTTGCTTTTCCTCCATAAAACACTGTGACATGAAGCCAAAAATAGATATTTTAAACTTTGCTGTCTGGTTCTGTAATAATTACCAGGTAGTCGTATTCAAAAGAAAGAGCATCCTCAATAGATTATAAGTTTCCATATGTCAGGACAGCCGTTGGCTCCAAAATAACACCATATGTAATTACAATTTAACGGTTTGAGACAAACAAACCTCTGAAAGACTCAAATCCCCAGAAGGCTTTGTGGGGCTAAATTACTTTATAACCAGGTAAAGTGATAACAAACATGGCAGCCACAACCACAAGACTTCTAGAACAATGTGTTTTAATTTAATGCACAGCACCACAGCATATCAGCACAAACTTGTCATATCAACTATTAAGCAGAGTAGTGGAGGGGTGATGGTTTGGGGGGATTTTTTAGTTGCCGTGGCAACTGGAAACCTTCAAGTCATTAGTGTACAGAGACGTTCATGGTTGACTCAAAGTAGTCAAACATGAGGCCACTTTTTCAACGTAATATGTCGTGTTGTTGTTCATCTCAGGAGGCAATTTGCCTAACTTTAGGAGCTGAAAATGATTGGATAACTTTTGATTATTTCTTATGTGTAAAGATTTTATAATTAGAAGAGAACGGCAAGCCTAGACAAACTTTATTTCTAAAGCACATTCAAAAAAACAAACAAAAGAAAAAAAAGAAAAAAAAGAAAAGTGTTGACCAAAGTGGGCTGCACAAATATAAACAGTCACCACAATGATTACATAATAAAAGCCAAGACATCCTGCTCAACTAGCATGAAAAGCCACAGAGAAAAAAAATCTGAGCTAGGTTCAAGCATCTGGACAGGTCTTACATGGATGGGCTGGCTGCTCCACAGATTAGGGCTGACCACTGAACTGGCTTTGTCAACTCTGTTTTGAAGATGACTAAAAGAATGACCAAGGGCAACTTCTTACAGACCTCTGTGCTCTGGCTGGAGTGTAAGAATCTAAAAGTTCAGACAGGTATTGTGGTGCCGTCCACATGAATGCACCTTCTCTTTCACATGGCTGAAGCTGCCAGTACAGAGTCCTTTAAAGCACAAAGTATAGTGACATGGCCACAAATGCGTAACCTGAAGTATAGAAAGATGGTGGAGAACCACCTGACTCAAAGATTCATGGTATAATAAAGATTAAGCAACATGGCACAGGCAGAAAAACCACAGACTAAAAACTCTTCTTAGATAGCTGTTAGATATTAAACAAACTACAGAAGCTCCTCTGACACTGAACAGTGTGGGTCAGCATTATGTTTGCTCCAAACAAAATCATAAGAGTTGAATACTTGCATAAGAGCATAGTTTGAGTAAAACTGGGTCAGAATTTACATTTCACCAGCACATTACAGTGCAGGTCTTTTCAAGCACATTGTACTGGAAAATAATCACCAGCTGCAGCAGAGAAAACATGTGAGGAGCATCGCTCCATCAACAGAACACAAATTCAGCCAGCATCTGCGGCCTGACTTTCTCTTTTTCTGCATGCACCTCATCATCCCGACATCAAACTGACCTTCAATGTACACGTCGTACAGAAAAACCCCGACCGTCAGCACACTGAGCTGAAAAACTGGACTTAATGTCCTCACTCAAAGTTGCCTTTTATTATGTACAACGTGTAGCAGACTATATGCTACCAAACCATTCAGTGACCAAAGCCCTTCCTTTCTACCACTCTAAAGCATGCTACTTTAGCATATATAGCCACAGACTGACTGGAAAAACAGCAGATGATTATGTACTTTTTATTTGGGTGTAAAGAGCAGATCAAGCTATCTTTAACTCTGGTTTGAGATAAGCATGTATTATCTTGAAAAGCTTTGGCTCAGCTCTGAAGATATAGTTCTCATAATCATCTTCTGTCCCACCGCCACCATCCCACTTCCATCCACACACACACGCAGAAACGCTGCAGGTCTTCAGACACTTGCAGCCAACTTCATCTGATTGCTTTATGTGTGCTGATCCATCAGGATAAGTTCAAACAGTAAGCCTCTGCAGCACCTAAAAAGACAAGGACATCTTGCTAAATCCTGAAGAAGATACAAGAATTTGGTGCATGCAGGTTGGTTCCTGTATCTGAAATCCTAAACTCTGCCCTCTAGTGGAATAAAATCATTTGACACAACTTACAGCATGGACTTACTAAGAAAACATCTTAACTTGATGAGATGACAGTCTAAATGCTTAGCATTTATACTAAATTTAAAATTGTGAAGAATGACTATTATCTCAGTGACACTAACACCCAATTAGAGACGCCAAAGCTGCTGCCACTAAAGATAAATCTATTTATTTGGTCATCAGTTTTTGCCATCCATCCATACTTGGGAGACACTGTCAACATCCTCTCCATCACTTCCTCTGACTCCTTCTGAGGAATCCCAATCCACATGAGAGAGGACCTCTCCTCCCAGTTGGCCACGCGTCATAAAATATCCAAATTAACAACAAATTCTTCCCAAGCGCTGCCAAAGACCAATATTTCATGTCAAGGCTTCTCTCTAACTGGTTGACAAGAGAAAAAGTACAATTCTAAGAAAAGTAAGCTGATCTTTGACCTTTTGTTATTAAACACATTCCGTTTGGTCACTGCTCCTAATGGTATTAAAGTTACATTGAGACTCAAGAAAAAGCAAACTGATGAACCCAGTGTTCAGCATGACAGACCCACAAACACCATTACATCTGAGTGCACGTACATATATAGCTTCCTGCAGCACAACCTGATCCCCACAGTAAAGCAAAGTCATAAAAGTCACTATAATATATATACTGTTCAAGAAGAACTGGGGAGCTGTTGCTGCTGGTATTACTCAGCATTTATTCCTTCTATTTATTATTTGTGTCCTGTTCTTCATGCTTTGGCTTGCACTTCAATGCAGGTAAAAAAAAAAAAAATTTAAAAAAAAAAGGTTTGGAAAACGCAGAAGAGAAAAAGACTAAAATTCAACATTCACTTAAGAACGGGATGTAGAAATCAGTCAGTGTGAGGAACCTTGACGCCCACACTTTTGCGCCTGAAATTTAAAACTGCTGCAGAAACGGGATGCTCTCAAATAATCATTTAAAATCCGTGCTCTGGGCGAGCTGCAGAGTGTGAACTGTAAATGCTAAAGCTGCGAATCGTCCAATCACCGCTCCAGCTGGCAACAACAGTCAGTTTGTACCTGAACCTTTGGTCAATGGCACACTTATTCCCTGCGTGATGCATCCATAAAAGATTATGTAATGATCACAATCACAGCCGTTAAGTCCCTGCATGGACAAATGTTCAGTGTTTCTGTTCTGGAAGTGTGGGGAGCATAAATCATTCATTTAAATTATCTACATAAGACTGATATTTAATTGTGAGTGAGTGAACACACGAGATACAACATAAAAATCACAATAAAGTTCTCACTGAACAGTCACATAAATGTAAAAAAAATAAAAAAATAAAATCGTACAATTCACAGATACACTTTTTTTAAGCTTCTCACTCCACTCCCGCTCAAGTCGTTTTAGTAATACTGTTGTCTGCTGGATATTCAAATAAAAATCATCTTTAAACTTGCCGCACTACTGATTCAAAAACTACACATATGAATGCCAATACTCAAACGAAAGCCTATATCAGATTTATTTTTTTTGTTATCAACAGCTGTTCACTTACAGGACCCGACAGCTTTCCAAAGCCTCCTGCTCCAGCACGCACGCATGCATGTGACAGCTGCCAGTCAGTCACTGTGTATCCACAGCTCTCCTTATCAATGGATCATGGATCGACATAAAAAGGGTGCAGCCCTGTCTAACACCACCGGAAACACATGCATGGAAAATGAGCAGGGATGCACTGAGAGTAAGAGAAAACTTTGTCAAATGTTTTTTTGTTTTTGTTTTTATATGTCAGGTTATGGGAAATAAGATTTAAGAGAAGTTCAAGCACAAGGAATGTCATGAAAGAAGGCTGTCATTTAAACATGTCCTCCCAAAGTGTGGATTTTGGGATCATCCATCTGAGGATGTCGTCCGCCAACAAGGTGACTTCATGCTCACAGGTGGGGACCTAAAACTCTCTTTTGGTTAGTGAGCGTAACCTTATCTGCGCAGGTCACAAAAGCGAAACCAAACAAGCTGGACATGAATACATCCAGCCTGGTAATCTGAGAGGGTCGAGTAGATTTCACTCACCATTTCTCTGTCGAGGCACCGGGTCCTAAAAGCATGTCACGACACTAAATTCCCATGAGCCAAAGTCGAGCTGCTCCTCAGAAACTGACGGCTGAACGTAAATTAAAGAGAGAGCAAAAAGTCCGAGATTGAAGCTGAAGCTCAGAGAAGTCAAACGGTTGAAGCACAGGAGGGGGAAAGTGGCAAATTTGGAGAAATGACGCGCAAAAAGGCTGCGAGGAGCGACGCGCGCTGCGCGGACGGGGACTGTGGAAAGATGCCGAAACTGTGAGGGGAAAAAAGTGTGGGAAAACCTCGTGGAGAGTTGATGAGAACCCGCCGTTATTTAATGAGGCACCGGAGAGTGTTTGCGTGTCTGGAGATGCTGCGCTGCGCTGCGCCGGTCAGCGTAAACTCACAGCGGGCATGAACCCGCTCTGGTCTGGATCTGGTCCCTCCTCGTTTCTGTCGCCCCCGAGCTGAAGGAAGCCCTCTCTCCCTCCCGCTCACGCGCTATCTCCGTCACTGACACAGTACATTTAACTAACACGATCCGTGCGGCTGATCTGTCGCTGCTGACGTGCGCGCTCGGAACGAGCCACTCTGTGACCTTTGTATAGAAAACATAGATTTAATCATATTTGTTCTAAGAAACAGAGAGTTTAGGTGTGGACTTTTAGCACCGAGTCTTATTTTTAAAAAATCTTACGAAGGCCTATATAAAGAAATAAATAAGACTATAGGCCTAACTATTTTTTATTAATTTGTATTGTATTTCAATTCCAACTCTTGGAAATTACTAAACCTTTTTTTTTCTTCTGTAGGCTATTGGTTCTCATTTCTTTGCATGTCCAGAGCCTGACTGTAGTACATGTTAGTAAGCTCCCCTAATGCGAGCAGTTTGCTCATTCTGTGGTCCTGATCTGTCAGCACCAAGTGACTCCTTCTGTATCACCTGCATGTTCAGCTCCAACACTGATCTGAACCTTTCAATTAACAAACTGCAGTTGGCCTGATAAATGAGACTTGAACCATTTTAATGCCGTTCCTCTAAGTCCAACAACCTGCTATAATCTATTGATAAGAATACTGCCAAAGAAGATCCACTGAGATCCAAGAGGACCAGAACAGAGACAGATCCACTAGAAGTCATGAGAAGGTCGTTGCAGACTTTGATCAATGCTGTTTCTGATGAGGTCTAAAACCTGATTCAAGCTCATCATTTATATTGTCTCTACACAGATGATCATTTAGATGATTTGAAACAATTTGATCAAGAATTTTGGAAATAAAGGGAATCTTGGAAATAGGACTTTAGTTGGCTATAACATAATCTTTAATTAGAGCTTTAATTACTGCATTAAAACTTCCTGGTACATATCCTGTTAGAAGAGATGCATTGACAAGGTCCAGTATTACAGAACCTACGATGGGGAAAAAAAATCGTTTAAAAGCTTAGAAGGAACAGGGTCCAGTAAACATGTAGATGGTTTTGAGTGAGAGACAACTGAGGTTAATTCACAAATATCAAAAGGAGAGAAGCAGTCCAGGTAAGAACCAGTAGGTCCAGTTGATTCCAAGGTCTCTGTGCTGCCCAACGCAGCCCCCATAGCCGGCAGGAGGACCTCAATTTGGTCTCTAATCATGCCCGGAGTGGCTAATCGGGAGGACCAGGACAATTCCCGGTGGGCCGGTATGATGTTTGGGCCACAAGAGCCGGTGTTGTCTCTCTCTTTTTTTTTTTTTTTTTTTTGCAGACGCGCCCTGACGTAAGACGCCAGGCATGAGTCCACGAGTGGGCAGGTAGGAGGACTCACGAGAATGAAAATCATGAAGAGTATGGTGTAGACCTGAGATGCTAGATGATTCAGCTCTAAACATTAATGAAACTGACCAGAAGGCTTCGTAAAAAGTGGAGATTTGTGCTGAGAATTATGAGCATTTTTAAAATGTGATGTAATGTCAGAAGCAGAGCAGGAGTAGTGATGAGGAGATGCTCCTGTCAGTATGGAAGGAACAGGAGAGTTGCTGGGAACAAGCAAGCATTAGTTCCAATATAACCACTTTCTAGACCCAAACGATTGAAGTGACCTGTTATTTTTATTATCATTTAAAGTAAGATAGTAAATACACAAAGCCCACAGCTGAAAGAGAAAGCAATATGAAATAAACCTGCAGATTTTTCCATATCAAATGTGCTAAAGCTTTCCAGATGATTATTATCGTGATACAGGTGCAGGTGAGTCTGGGGAACCTGGATGAAGTGTGAAAGGGTGAGCAGAGTCCAGTCAGGACTGGTTCCAGAGGCAGCAGCTCAGCAGCAGAACCCTGAACCACAAGTTAGGACTGAGACGATGAAGATGAGTCTGTTGATAGTTTTCTTTACTTTGCTCGCCCTCAGTCATAGGATGTATGTATGTTTTTTTCTAATCACCCTCATCAGTACCCTGACTTGCACTGAATTGGAAATATTTTAGAAAAATACACTGAATTACAAGAATTTACAGAACAGTGTGATATTGTAGAAACGTGCAAGCTTATAATTACATGGTTTTAATTATAGGTTGTGATGTAAAGTGGGCCAGTCTGAGGCATGAAACTCCAGGGCTGAAAATGAGTACCACTCTGGCCCTGACTGACCATTAGAGGATGCAGTTCATCTGCTTTCTAAAGAGGCTACAGTTCATCTACCAACCACTAGAGGGGGATATTCTACAAAATTTTAAAGAGGTCCAATTCATAAAAACTTCCTAAAGCAAGGGGTACAACAAGTTATGCTGTGGTTTAGTATAATATATAGACCTACATAAATCACTCTCTAGACCACTAACATTACCTACGTAACTATTCTGCTATTCTATAATATTGTAATAGACTGCCTAAATGAATTATAACAAACCTTTCTTTCTTTCTCCAACTCTCTTTTGGAAAGTCCCTCGTTAAATCTTGACTTCCTGTTTTTACTGAGTGTCTAGTCCAATATGATGTGTTCTTGTTTGGCTAGTGGTCTAGAGCACTTCTGTTTTGTGGAGTGAGTTTGCTGTTGTTTTTACCATTTGAAGCATTTTCTGCCTTGCTCCCTTTTCCTGAGATTGCAGCATTTTGTTTGAGGTTGCAGCATTTTTTGTTTGCATTTGTTTTGGTGATGGTCAGTTTTTGCTTCTATTTTCTGTTATTGCAGCATTTTTTTTGTTTGCAGCATTTTTTCTGTTGCATTTGTTGAGTTTGCATCATACATGTGTTTGCAGCTTGTTTTGCGTTTACTGCGCATATCCACCTGTCAAATGTTGTTGAAATGTTTAGAATGGTAGACGGCCAGATGTTGATTCCATGCAGACGTTGATCCAAGTACAGACTACTTCAGTAGATCACACTTAACCACATTATGGAGTCTGTCCATTCTCGGTTCAAAGTTCTATTTACATGTGCCATGAGTACAGTGGTACCTTGAGTTACAGTATAATTTGTTCCGTGACAGAGCCCATAAGCCAAATAGCTCATATGTCAAATCAATATTCTCCATTGAAATGAATGGAAATGCCATTAATCCATTCCATATCTTAATCATCTTGACATTTGGCTTATTCATCATGCTTTCCTCACTTTCATCTGCAGCTTGTTACAGTAAAAACCCAAGGAGTATTGTTTAAATTTAAGAAATGAGTGAGGAAACTGTTGTTATATAGTGCAGCCACACGACCAGTTAGATTTTTTCTGGGTGTCAATGAACTCTGAAAGTTTGGAAAATATCTGTGAAAATGTGAGCACAAAACAAAAGAGATGCTTCTTTGGTCAGGTGGTGGCGGCACATCTAAAGCTTCATAACTCGTAACTCAAATTTCTGCTCACAAGTCAAAACAAAAAATTGATGGAATAACTGCTTGTAACTCAAGGCACTCGTAACTCAAGGCACCACTGTATTTACTTTTCTCTGGCTGTCTGTCTCTTACTTTTTTCTGCCTTTCGATCACTCTCTTCTCCATCTTTTCTACCTGTGTCCTGCTTCTCTGTATGTGCACTGCTTGGCTCTCATCTGACTTGCTCAGAGCCGCAGTGTTATTTGATTGGCTGCATAATATCACAGGGGATGACTTAACTTGCATCTGTTTGGCCCGTGTGTTTTCTGGTCAGCATGAACCAACAGCGATGAAAATAGAAGTATCCCAACAAAACGTAAAACCGCCTCAATCAGCCACTAAGGGCTGTAGTCCCTCTACTGACCTCTAAAGACTGCAGTTGCTCTGCAGTCCGCTAGAGGCTGCAGTTTTTTTTCAGACCACTAGAGGCTGCAGTTCCTCTATTGACCACTGGAGTTTTATGCATCCATTTGGTCTTTACACTGATGTATTGTCTATGGTTAACCATGTTTTAATCTCTGAATCTATGTCATCTCCAGGAAATGTTCGGCAGCAAGGAACTCTGTTTCAGCGGCTTCCAGGCCGTGGACATTGTCACCCCTGAGGGGCCACTATGGATTCTGGGAGATGTCTTTCTGACCGAGTACTACAGCATCTTTGACAAAGGACAAGATCGAGTCGGTTTTGCCCAAGCCAAACATCATGTCCAACCATGACCTAGTTAGCTGATCCAGACAGGATCTGTTCTGGTGATCCCAGACACCAGTGTTCACTGTCACTGTTACCAGCATTCACCACACCACCATCATACACCACTGTTCACTACTGTCAGAATCTATTTGTAGAATCTGACTGTGCATTCTTCATTTGCAAAGGAGAACTTGAGTCGGCTCAGTTCCCACACACAGATGTTTATTTTCTAATAAATCACAAAATCATGGACCACTATTGAAGACTATCCCTCCAATAATGGATGCCTATTCTAAGGTTACAGAGTCTTTTATAAGGAAATGTGCTCACTGGATGGGGAAGAGCCAGGATTTAGACTTAAGTTCTCCCAGTTGGCTGGTACAGTTCCTGGTGCTTGTCGATCCAATCCATTGCCACCACATCATCCACCTTTGCACCAATCAACTGCAGGCACTTCCTGAAAGAGAAAAAACTTTTCCCTCCACTACCACTACCATTCACCAGCGTTTACGACCACCATTCACCAGCTACTTGAGTCCACGTTTGACTTCAAGTCCCTAAAAAACATCCCCAGTCATGCTTGAACTGGTGTTTTATTCAGTGTGAAAACAAACATCCTGTGATAATTCTGGGTCTCAGTATCAGATCAATAAAACTACAAAGAACCTTTGTCACCATGTTATTATTTATTTAACAAAAATGAAGCCAAAAATGAAATAAAATGATATTCTCATTTACTGCTGTCAATAGACCGAAGAACTGCAGCTGCTGATTGTAAGCTAATCAATGATCTGATCATCAGCTAATCAATAACTCCGGTTGAAGGTTCTCCAGCTGAATGGAATCATGGGGACTGGTAGAAAAAATAAACAGATTTGTTACTTTCACTTCCTAACAAGGTTGGAACGTTTCTGGAGCTAAAGATAAAACTAATACTAAAAGTAACGCTAATGCTAACTATCTGGATCAATCACCAGGTAACACAATGATTTTCACAACAATGACAGAACTGGGGTCTCATTTACTAAACATTGTGTAGGATCTATATTAAAAGTGTGCGTACGGCCAAAAGCCAAAAATGGCGTATGCCAAGAAAAATCCCGATTTACAAAACCCTACGTACACACCAGCAAGCAATTTGTCCTTGATAAATCACAGCTGCACTTCAACATTTGCGGACAAGGCTTTTACTGTTGGCCAGTTCTCCCACAGTGTAGGAAATCTGTATGGACTGCTCATATAAACGTCATCCAGGACGCAGCATTACTGTGCTGGCTGTGATATCCCAGACCTATGGATGATTTCACAGAATTATGTTGTTCCTAAAAGTGACTATAGGCAGAG